>LDMZ01037599.1:0-33563 GCA_001455285.1 Sphaeromyxa zaharoni | reverse complement strand
AATAAATTATGTAAATAACGGATAAATACATTCTCTAAAATTATTCTTATTGCTGTAAAATGCTGATTATAAGATCTTTTATGTTACATATTTATAAAATTATAGATATTAAGAATTGATCTTTTTTGAATTCCGACTTAAATGTAATTAACTTTCACGTTTTGGAGGGTTAATTGGAGTTGCTTAAATAGAAAAATAAATTATTTCGATTCTTTAAATATTTGTGTGGATGATTTCATTTTTAAACCTTAGCTGAATTCGGTTATACCAATAAAAATGTACTTTAATCCTTGAAATCATCCATGGAATGACATCTATGACAAATTTTTAAAAATATTTTTCTATAAAATGTTTTTTCTTTAATTAATGAAAATTTATATTTTCATACTTTTTTCTAACTTTCAGCTACATAATAATTTTTAAAACTAAAATTTTATTCAAGGATAACATAAACTGTTAATAGATTCGTCAGAAAAAGACATTAGAATTTATTGATTGTTTCACAGAAGAGCGTAACGAATTTTGGTTTCACAGCAGTTACATTATAAATCTAAGCTGTAAAGAAGATAGTGTCTAAGTATATATGAATATTGGGAGTTGATCATGAATGGAAGAACATTATATAAAATTGAGATCAAACCAGAAAAGTTAATAAACTATTTTTCCACTTAATAAGGAATACCTACATTTGGTTACAGCCTAATATCCTCACAATAACATATTTTTCCATATAAGAAAATAGTTTTTTTGCAAAATTTTTACCAGTTATTAAAACTTAAAAATTGATAGTCAAATTATAATATAAGAAACATTTTTTGCATATGATACGGCCCTCAAAATACAATACCTTTAAACATTTTCAAAAATATAACACCCCTTATACATTGACCATAAAAAATACGAAAAGTTAAGCTAGTTCGTATTCATTTCCACGTCAGTTTTAATTATGATTTTTGGACTTGTATATTACTCCATAGCTAATCCGTGATATAAATTCTGGCTGCTGAAATATTTATTAAATCATCCCAACCTGCTTTAATTGTACCTTCTGTTACTTCTTCTATTAAGACATCATGTAATAAAATTGTTTATTCAACGACAGCATCAATTTAAGAGATTGATTCAAACAGGTTTAGATGCTAAATTGTCAGCAGTTTCTAACTACACCCATTTATACCTTAGTTCATAACTCTATCCCTGAGTGATTAATCTAAGCTAGCATATTATGATTACAAAGTATTTTTCAAACTTTTGGAAGTAATCATTCCAATGGCTTATATCTCTTGTAATTTTTTAAAGAATTATTTAATTAATAAACACACGAAAGTGAAATTATTCCAATAAGATTTTTTTCAATATTGGTGCTGCACTATTTTTCCAGTTTTTATAGTAAAATTAGCTTACAAACCATATTTCAGTTAAGATTACAATTCAACCCAACACTTGCTGAAAATACTCATATTTTAATAAATTTTTTTCTAAAATAAGGAAAATCGGAAGTAATATTCTCATTATCATCATTTATAAAAAAATAAAATCCCCTTTCCAATCTTGTGGAGTTGACACAATCATCGACTTTATATCAGCTTTTCCATGTTCTTTATAATCAGAAACGTTAAAAATATAAAAATTTTAATCATGATTTCTATCTGATAAAGTGGGAAATCAGTTCACGATTATTAATCTGTAAAATTTTTAACCAATTTCGATTATTTGGGAAAAATATTTTGTGAAAACTTCTTTCTGCATTCTCGATAGAGTTTATTTTAAAAAAAGTTGTTTGACATATAATGGAATAAAATAATACCCATCTTTTATTGCTTCTTTAGTCTGTCTGTAATATAGACTTAGTCAGCTGTTGAACACTGTTATTATTTACGGAACGTTACACATTCATTCAAATTCTGCTCAAAAACAGAATATTTGTTGTTTGCCACCAATGATATTTTTTTAATCAACAAATTTTTCAGACCTTCTCTTTTATATATCGACATGCGATTAATAGAAATTTAAACATGGTCTACCTTGCAGTCGTTATGATTCTTTCTATTTTTTCTGACATCATATGACCTACCGCGAATAACATAAAATTAATTTAAAGGGTAATTTATGGGTCATCACATCATCATATAGAACAGATTGGTAACGTGTCAGCAGTAACAAAAATAAATCTATAAAAGAACGGGACAACAACATTTCGTATGTTTTATTGCGATTATTAATATAAATGCTGTAAGTTAACATCAACAGTACATTAATTTTTATACACTATAGACAAATATTTATGTAGGAAATAATACTTATGCGTAAAACAGAATATGATGAAACAAAAAAGCCATTTATTAGCAGTAAGTTAGATCTCCTTAAGTCATTTAAGAATATTAAAAATTTACAATGATATACTTAAGAATGAGGATTTCTTATTCTACAATATCGTAATACATATCACACTTAAATTATAAAATTTGTTAAGTTTTCAATATCTTTTTAAAAAGGTTGGGTTAAATTACTTTGTATAAGTAAATATATACTTCTATGGAAATATTTATTTACTCTTCATAACTCTGATAGAAAACCTAAGCATTGCCAAAATGATTTATAAATGTTCAGATTTGAAAACCACATTCCTGAAACTATTACGAACTAAACCTACGTTGATAAATCGAATAAATGTTTGATGCTATTAACTTTGCTTTAATATACTTCTCAATATTTTATCGTATTGAATAACAGCATATATCATAGTTTTTGACATATAAGATCATGAATTAATAATTGTTCCATTTTTCATCACCTTTCAATCCCAAAAACCTACTTTAACATTTATCCTATTGTTCAAGTAAAAATTAATCTTGAGAACAAAATGTTGACTATTTATGATACAATTCCAAGGGATCCAATGTTCTAATAATAATAATTAATTTGACATATAAAAGGTATTTATCAAAGTAACTATATTGTTGCTGAAAAATTTTAATCAACAAAGTTACTAAAAAATGTCATAAAATTGCCATGTAAAGGTGATAATTGAGGTTTTTGCAATTATTATTAAATAAAAAAAGTATTTTTAGTATAATTAACGGATTACTATGCCCTAATTTACAAAAAATAATTTGAACAGGTAGAAAATGAATTAAAGAAAAAGGTGATGTTGAATATAATAAGAGTTATTTCAATAATTTCTGGGTAGAGAGTCTAGAAAAATAATTGTTTCAGAATATCTTTATTCTAACTAATTCCTCAAATTTTCTATAAAAAGTTTAAATAAATCCTTCAATTTTATATTTAAGCTCTCATGCAACAAAGTAAAAGCTTTTTCAGCAGAACATAGTTCTTTCATGAAAAACTCATTTTAAACGTCCCAAACAAATCAATTTTGAAACAAAAAATACTAAATACGAGTAATTACAAATTATTGAAAATAGAATTGGATTACAAGTCAAAATTTATTTAAGGATTTACATCAAAAAGTGAAAAGATTATCTGCAGAAATAAATTTCTTGAATGATTAGACCAACTGCGAATATTGAAAAAACGTCCATGAGACGCGACGCTAAATTTCAAAACATTTTGTTTAATCTTTGACATAAATAGAAATTTATTTATATCTATTAATTTTTTTAAAGGAAAATCGTTTATATTGAGTTTTTATTTTCATCTCTATATAAAATTTTTATCACAAAAGTACTGAAAAGCCCACGTCAAAAGACAAATGAATTTACAAATAAAAAATTTGATTTTAGTTTTAAACTTTAAGAGTCAATTTATTTTGTCTTTGGTTATTAGCGGTATAAATTGATAATTTATTTATATAAAAAATCTAATCCAGGTTGCCATCCTGACATGTCATAAATGAAAATTCAATTTTCTTCTTCTTAATATTCATTTAAGTGAACTGAGAAATAATCATCATCCTCAATTACTTATTAAAATTATTGTACGCTTACTCTTAATCCAATACTTAGAACAAATAAAAACCGTAACTTCAGAAAATATAACAAAAACCTGTTTTATAATTTAGTTTTTTCTAAATCATTATAGGTAACCGAGATCAAATAGATAAAATAAGTCTTTTAAGAACATTCATTCAGGCAGGAATACATCACAAAAGAGTGGCCAATCGAAGGAACTTAATAATTCCATCAAAAAGATCTAAGCGCAAAATTTTTAAAACCAGAGCTAAAAGATCATTCTAAACTATCACAACTAAATACAAAAAGTCTAAAATACATATGCCATAATAATGTTAGATCATCATTTGTACAGAACTTCAAAAGATCCAGTACCAAAGTGGCTGGGTTTACCGACTACTAAACAAGAGGAAGGACTATTGATACAGTCAGGTTCACCGATCAATGATGACTTTTGTAGGAAATTCATTGTAGTTTCAAAGCTCATTTTTTGGAATGGGGACGGATTTGATCCTACACCGCGTCTATTACAAGGGTTGTAGAAGCCAAGGAAGGTCATATAGTCAGCAACTAGACTCAGATGTCGATGATTGACTGTAATTCCATACACTTTAAAGACACTTTCGATTTCTTTCAACAAAACCACTCTTGCCGCTTCAATCCCATAACGCTCCGCCATTTCGTTTATTTCATTAGAGTACAAAGTATTTATGTCCAAAATGTCATGATACTTCCACATTTGCATTAAATTTGAACCTTCCGTTTGCACCAAGAAGGCATCCGTTTTTTCTTTTTTTTCCTTAACAACGATGCATCTATATATATCTTCGCTCTGATTGATGTACATACTGCTACATATTTGTTTAATCACAGGAAGTAATACCAGTTTCTCATCCAAATTAACAAATTCGATCTCATATTCAAACCACTTGTAATGTTTCTTGTCATAATTAAAAGAAATAACTCTACCACCCTTTCTTAAAGTGCGCTGCTGAAATTTTGAAACATTAACATCAGTTTCTTCCAAATCAGATGATTCCTTCTTTTCAGGGTTTTCACCTGCTTCCAATTCGTCAAAATCAGCTTGCAACGTTTGTTCATCGTCCCCAAAAATCTTAATTCTGTCTTGATCTTCGTCAGAATCTGAAGAGTCATTATCAGACTTTTCTTCGTTGTCTACGGCATGAGACTCAGGATCATCTTCATCAACCTGAGTTACTCTGGTTACATTATCAACTTTTGTACTGAATAATTTATTCGTTATTCGCGTCAGGGCAGAAAGCTTAAGCATAAGCTTTTCACAAAACTTATTCTCCATAAAACAAAAAAGTTCCCTACGAGAGAGATTATACTGGTTTTTGTATTCTCTCTTTTTTATAAAATTAAATACAATATTGTATCTTTGAACAATAAATTTAGCATTATGTCCCTCAAAGAGCACTTTCCTTTTTAAATCGACGTACCTTAAAACTTTCTCTAGCAACACTGGAGTTAATTTTTTGGCTAAACCTTCTGCATGGCTCAAACTAGAAGGATTATTTTGCACATAGCATTTCATTGAAGGGGTTTTTATATTTTTACTTCCAATTAAAAGCAGTTCTCTCAAGCGGGGTATACCAAGGGTCACGTTCATTTCGGATCGGCCAGCAAAGTGGAAGGTATTCAGTGTCATCTGAGTTGAAGGTTCCCCTATACTTTGAGCGGCAAGCACACCAACTGCTTCTCCAGGAGGACACAGCGATTTAACGTATTTCGAATAAAGAACATTTTTAAATTCCGAATTGTTGAATTTCCATTCCGAACTCAATTTATTTTCACTATTTTGAAATTTCATGGAATTATCGTCCATAAA
Source organism: Sphaeromyxa zaharoni (assembly GCA_001455285.1). NCBI lineage: Eukaryota > Metazoa > Cnidaria > Myxozoa > Bivalvulida > Sphaeromyxidae > Sphaeromyxa > Sphaeromyxa zaharoni. Next base: position 27,800 of record LDMZ01037599.1, on the reverse strand, counting down.
TTTATTTAGGTTTTTATAAAAAGCTTCAGAAACTGAACCAAAAAACCTACTTGGAAAATATTTAGAAAGTACTGGCGAAATCTTATTGCTCTTCGTTATTTTTTTCGAATCCGATAAGTTTAATTTATTAACTACTTTAAGTATCTTTCTATTTTTATCATATGCTGTATTGCTGTCCATTAATTTATATGTTTCAAACGGATTAATCGCTTTTTTGACACTTTCGAAGTTCATTGCAATTATTTCAAACTTTTTGTCTTCGGCATATTGGGCTGAACATACGTCACATCCATCATCACCGTACAGAAATTGAATAATAGAGCCATCAGAATCTCTTACTGAATGATCATACGACATTGTGATTCCTTCAAAGTTTTTTATCAAACATCGCTGGAGATAACCGCTACGGCTAGTTTTTGTTGCAGTATCAACGAGACCTTCACGACCGGCAGCAGAGTGGTGAAAATATTCAGGGGAGGTGATGCCAACATAGAAGCTACTCTCAACGAAACCATGTGATTGAAGAGATGCACAGTATGGTTTGAAACACGGCAAAGTTCGCCCTGACGTCATGAGGCAGGGTCGCTTGCCTTCAAGTTCTACTTGTCCGAGTAAACTGGTTATTTGCATCAGATTAACAGGGGTTCCTTTGGATCCAGATTGAATCATTAATTGTAGACCATTCTTTGGAAAATTTCTTTGCAAGCCATTGCCAGTACAGATTTTACTTATTTCATTTTGAAATTTGTTAGATAATTGCTTAGAGTGGGCATCTATTTCGTAAAGTTTTGAAAAATTTCTTTCTAAATGAGCCGATTTAAACATAACCTTTAGGGTATCGTGGTCAGTGATTGAAGGGAGATTAAAAGCTTGACATAACACACGCTTTCCACACCTTCGGGATGCTTTTAACATTTCAAGTCTAGTTTTAAAGGCCTCATTAACGCACACAGTATCTTCGATACCGAAAGAAAATCCATGAAACTGCAAAAAGAATATACATAGTCTACCTAGTACTGTTAAAAGACGAGTAGCTGTTTTTCCGCCATAAACTTCGTAGTAGTAATGAACCAGACCATAAGGACTGGACCCGAAGTGGTTTTTGTCAAGAACACCAAGCAAAAAGTGACCATCACGAACAATAAAAAGGTCATCAGAGAGGTAAATATCTTCAGATACTTCACTATTTGTCCAAAGCTTTTCAGAAACCTTACTTTTGCCATCCATACTTAACACCTGCATATTCTTTGGAACTGTATTGACTACCAAGGTAGAGATGACTTGTTTTCCGGTCCAAAGTTGTATTGGCTTTTGAATAGCAGGATTCAAGCAAATGATGGCAGAACTCTTGTTAAGTGCTGAATAAATGAGTTGTTGATACTCGAACTTTGTGAAGAACCTGTCCCTCAATGAAATAAGCACCCCGGCTATCATATAGTCCTGAATCAGCCCAGTCAGAGGTTTTCCATCTTTGGGTCCCAAGTAATGAAAATCAAGCATTGCCAGGACATAAGCCTCAGCTCTGGAGACTTCTTTCTGTGGAAAGTGAACGTTCATCTCGTCCCCATCGAAATCAGCATTATAAGCCTTACAAGTGGCGTAATGCATTCTTATGGTTTTCTCCTTGGGCAAAACCTTGACTGAATGAGCCATAATACTCGGTCGATGCAAACTAGGTTGTCTGTTCATCAGAACAACGTCCAAATCTTGTAAATGTCTCCTTGCTGTGACACATTTTTTGAATTTCTTAGTTTCTATAAATATATGCTTTATCAGACCTTCGCGTTTCGATGAATCCAAGGAATTTATATATACCTTCCCAGCTCGAGGGATCTCAACAAAATTAACACCAGGATATTTATCGGGACCTCTACAAATGGCTTCTTTCATTTTCAGCGAATTAAAATTAGCGATGACTTGAGGATAATGAAGTTTGGTAGCAAATATTTCAGGTATTCCAACCTGGTTGATATCAAGCATTGGATCTGGAGTAATAACCGACCGGGCGGAAAAATTAACCCGACGACCCATGATGTTCATTCGAAATAATCCCTCCTTCTTCTCCAATATTTGTCGAATGCTTTGAATCTCATCCTTTTTTGATTTAGATAATTTATTATTAATTAATGAATTAACAGCATCCTGAAGTGAGGACCATATCTCTAATACCTTTGAAGCTTGAGACGATGATTCTTTAGCAGTATGGGCAACTTTCTTACGCTTTCGAGATGACACTTCACGTATTTCCTCAGCCTCATTTTCTCCGTTGATGACACTTTGAAGCTGATTCGAATAAACCATAATCTTTCTGTACGACAAAGTCGTTGGGTGTTCGAACATCATTTCTCCTTGATAGGAAACCGGTCTGAAAATCGTAGGGGCTACTAAAATGGAGCTTAAAAATAATTTGTCAACACAGGCTTCGGACTGAAAGCCCAACAAATGGGACAGGAATAAACTGCTGCTTTTGTAAAATAGTTTCATATGATGAATCACATCAACAGGCGTTAAATGCTGAAAGGTGTTAGTTCCTTGGTCCATCTTAAGTGTTGAGTTCTTGATAATTTCTTCCGAAAATTGAACACTTTTACTCGCAACTGAAGATAAAGGTTTTATAGAAACTTGTTCAGCCAGGTGAGATTTAACAAGACACCTTACAAAGCCACAATTATTACAAACTTTCGTCCTTGAATCGATGTAAACGTTTTTCATGAAATTTCTGTACAAAGACTGTAGTTGATCATTCGAGGCATGAGAAAGTTGTTTAATCTCATTCCCGGATTTTATCTTTTTTGTGCATTTTTTAAAGTATTTATCGATTAGATTACAAAGCTTAGTGTCCACGTCCGATGTGTTACTTTCAGCTGCTTGGTAATGTTGTTCCCAGCCAATGAACTTCCTTTCTAACTCCATATGTTGGTAGATCAAATTCATAGCTAGGAGTTGACACTGTTTAACGAATTTGTACAATAAATAGGGCTTGATGTAAGCGTGATGGCAGACGAAACAACTTCCTTTGAGAAGATCCACTAAAACGTTGAAAAAACAGGGATCATAAACAGGTAGCGCCAACTTTATGAGGCCAAAATGCCCTGTGCATTTCAAAGAGTCCAGGAAACAGAATCCACACGTCTCCCTATTACTAGGAGGTCCCAAGGTGTGGTCAACCAGACCACCGTCTACAGGTAACTGGATATCGTTAAAACTTCGCTCTGAAACGATTCTCTTGACCGAGATTTTACTTTTTTCTCCCTCAGTGTAAAAACTGAAGTTGACAGAAACAAAATCTTTAGGAGAAGAACCAACCACGCATCGAGACATCCCTTACTCTGTAAATCACACGCACTGCTTCGTGGTTGATCGAGTAATTTTTGCTTTAGCCACCGGAATGCTCAACTGACTTTGACAGTGTCATGTATTAAAGACGGTAATTCGTGTTTAAATCTACGTTTTTTATAGTTTTGCACTTGGTTCAGATATTCAATGCTCAACAAAAGTGAGAGTGAAATTTATTTTAAAAATATATATCGTGTTGCTGATCATTAGTTAAATAAATTTACTGCTTTATTTAGTTTTTTCGGGTATTACAATCGAACTCCGTTTTTCTATATTATAGCATGATTTTTTTTCCAAAAGTTGTTCGAGAGACGAATGATACTTTTACATTACATGAATGATAAACATTATACATTACCTTGAAACATTTCATTTTTTTCAAAAAAGTTTTTGCTTCCTATACTACCACTAAATAATAATATTTAAACTGATTAAAAGGTATTGGAATAATTAAATTACTACAAATATACTAAATTAAATTAAAAAATTTCTGCGTTTAGCTAAACAGTCAGAAACAGTTTTCTTAAGTCTTAAAATTAGAGTTTATCGAGCATATTAGGCTGAAGCGTTTATGCACTGTCAAAAACATTCTGGAAAGGAGTAAATAATGCTAAATCTTAGTTTTGAGTTCTTTAAGCATTTCATACAGTTTTGAACGAAAAAAATTGAACAAAATACAACAAATCTTCCATCTCAGTAATTAAGGTAATGAATACTATCCAGACAAATAGTATGCTTTGAAAGCAGTTTGAAACCTTTTGATTTAAAGTGATTTTTTTTTTAAATACATTTTTCTTTATTGGATATATACTTGATTGAATTGATTCTATCTTGTTTCAGTTTGTTAAAGGGTTTTACATTATTGCTATAATATTATTGCATCAAATCAAATCTCTGTTTTTTTACTTCAGTAGCGTTTATTTGATAATATAATGATTGAATATATCCCTAATACTTTTGTTACAAATTAAAAACCGATAAAATATTATTTTTGAATGACTCTATTAAACCATACATCAGAAGTTAGCATTTTTATCATTTATCTTGAAAAAAACTTGTTAGATATTTATTTTTTAGCGTTTATTCGAAAAACTCAAAATATTATTTAAAGCAAACAAAAATTAAGTTAATAATGTCAGGATCTTGTTAAAAAAATTATATCATATTAATTTAGAATAATATATGTGGTAAACTATTTCTGATCCGGTATGATATCAAACTCCACAACATTCAGAACCTTTGAAAGTTTGACTCTGTTTGATTAGCACATCCATCGTGAATATATTTTTTGTATATATTTCCAAGTGATAAAAATTTATATAAATCATAAGTAGAAAGGAAAGGTTTAATTAATTTCTGTACTTTTAAAGTTGAACCTGTTAGAAAGAGTAAAACAAACGCAAAAAATAAATCTTTTGAATCCACATTGCTCATGTTCGCGTATCTGGAGGATCTATTAGAGTGTTACAAGTCTTAACCAATGCATTCATGATTTTATTTAAAAATAAATAATTATTGAACCATATTTTGACCTTCCATTAAATACAAAACAGCTTTCTTTTTATTTCTTATCACGATAATCATAAAAGTATATTGCCTGAGATGAATTACTAAATTTTTTTAATTTTTCATAGAAAACTTATTTAGTGCATTGGGTAGCAACTATGTTCTGATTATCATATTTCATTAAGTTTGTTAACAAAATAATAAACCTTAGTCAAGTTTAAAAATGATTTGATAATACCAATTTCAACTAAAAACGATTTTTATATTTTTTTAACCTTTCGATCAATATTATATCCGATTCTTCCAGTTGTAACACAACTTAATATTTCAGTAATCTCAAGAATTGAACTTTGTAAAAAAAAGTGCAATCACGATAAAATAAATGTTTAATTATTGAGTAAATTTTTATAACAGTGGTAAAGCTTGAAACTGAAGGTTAATATCAGTAATAACATATTCTTCTAGAGTGAATATAATGAAGGAGTGTTATAGCTATTCTTTCATATAACTCATATTTGACTGGAAAATTTGTTCTCCAAACTTCAAAATAATAGAATAAATATTATGCTTCTTAAACAATTATTTGATTGTAAAAGCTATTAAATTCATGTAATTAAACTTTGGAATGTTAAAGCTAACGATGATAAAAATATTCAGGAACTATAAATTTATTTTTCTGGTTTGGTAACAAATAATCAGTATATAAAATGTGACGAAACAGCATACGTGAGTTATTAAGAATAGACTACCATCGTACAAATATTGATTTAAATAGAAGATATAAATTTATTTCAAATGCTCAACTAAAATTAAAACTAAAAATTTTAAATAATAATGTAGTCCCAGTAAACGGCACTTTGTTTAAAATAACTATATTTATATAAAGAAAATGGTATACTTTCCGTTTTGTTCGAGACAAAAATAGAATCAATACTTTCGTATGAATTTGATCATAAAATAGTTGCATCAAAATAAATTTGCACATTTCTTCCTTAAGGTATTTCTCCCATCCAAAGGCAAAAGAAGGTCACTGCCAAATTTTGCTAAAAAAGTGACTCTTTGTGTTCCGTCTTAACAAGTTAATACGTAATAAGCTGAATCGTATTTACTTATAACATTCATAATAATGAATTTGATAGAATTTGCTTATTAATTAATACACAAAGTTAAAAATTTCAGTTTCGACTAGAAGTAAGCAAATGTGACTTAAAAAATACTTTCAAATAAGAATATAATGTTGAAAGAATAAAGATATAGATTTTAGATAAAGTTAAAACCAATAAAATTGATGCAATTACTGTTATATAATTGAGAATCTTGATATATCATACATTAACAACCTAAAGTATCGTTGCCTAATTTATTGCTGTTGCCATTAGTTTCTTTGTCAATTTCTTGGATAGCACTAAGAACCTATCTTTATTTAGATTATAAGCAGCAATTATTTACCAGGTCGTCAAAAGCGTAACTTTTCAAATTTTCACTAGATTCAAAATCAATCAGTTTTTCTTCTTTCTGATCCAACGTAGAGTTAGTACCATTTTGTGTATTTGTGTTAAACGTTTCTTTGAAATATTCCTCAAACACACTTTGCAGAGCTATTTCATCTGAAAGGTCTTGAAGATCCAGCAGGTTTTCATCTTTACAACTAACTTCTTCTGTGTTTTTATCGGAGTAACCTTTAAGAAGGTCTTCACTTGAACTATCTTCAGGATCCAAACTTATGACATCATCGGAAATTCCATTATTGGGACCCAAAAATTGCGACAGGTACGAGTAATTGTACGATGGTTTTCCACTGAAACGTGAAGTTACCGTTTGATGCAGCAGAAAGCATTTCTTGGAAACATCTCTCATCACATCAATGTAGACGTTGCAGTTCTAAAATAAGTGATAATCAGAAAAAAGTGGCTTTTACTCTAAGAAGAAGCATGTAACAACTGGAAAGAGCAAGATCCGTTTTGTCAATCATACATTGCTTTGAGCTTTCGTAAACTTCTCTACAGGTTCTGACGTACTTTTGAACCTACTCAGAGATAAACAAGACTGACTTTCACGGCACCTCTTTATACTTTCTGACATCCTTCTTCGATTCAAGATTCAGATTTCGAGTGACTTGATTCATCCATCGCAAACTCGCTTTGAAATCAATTGAAGAGATCTTGAGTTGTCGAACACAAATTTTTATATCAGCGACCCCTTTTTGGACAAAAACATTTATTTTATTACACATATGCTTCAAACAGTTAGTAAGTAGCTGTCTGATGGATTTAAAATATTTTAGAAATAGGTTTACCTTTGACAAGAAGAAGATTTCATGGATCTTCCTAGAGCAATAATCATTCTTACGGATTGTTTTGAATTATTCGTTTCGTTTTCCATTATTAAATCCCCTATGCTCCGTTCTTGTTCACTCAAATCTAAATAAATTAAATTAGTATTAACAGTGATGCAACTTTGAATATTCATGATATATTCCTGTAAGCATTTGAGGAGAGAATTGCAAATAGAATCAATGTTATTAATACTCTACAAATTAAAGGAATATTTGGGGAAACCGAAACTTGGGCTTTGCCATGGAACACCGAATCGAACTCTAGCTGTATTTCCTCTTGATTCTTGTGAAAGGTTTCGAGCATAAGTTCCTTGGTCTTCCAATACTTCTGTTGAATCTGACAGATGTACTTGGTTTTCTTGGATATGGCCGGATCAGTTTCATCCCCGATCCACCATTTATAAGAAGCAGAAGAGCTGCTGCTGTTGTAAGATTGGAGATCGTTTGAACAGTACATTCCGAAGGAAAAATATTAAGTGGTTTAAATAAACAATAATTTGCCACCCGCAACGAGACAAGAATAAAAAACTATTTTTAGACCTAACATAATCTACATTCAGTCTAAGGCACTAAAATAATTCGACTGGAAACTATTTCTTCCGATTTGGAATTTTTTCTGTTAAAAGCGTTTATGTAATCTTCCAATTTGAAGAGTTCGTAACTGGGATTGATAATTTGATTCGTTCTAATTAGTTGAAACAAATCTTCGTACATTTCGTCCTGAGCTTCAGTGTTTTCGTTGCTGTTGTGCCAGTTGGACATCCAAAACCCCCTAATTGTAAGTCGTTTTCGATAAAGCAAGTTTATATCAAAGCTCATGGGTTGCTTGGAAGCCAATCCATAGTTAATGAGGGTTGAATAGTGTCTTAACGTTGGGAGTAAAACGGAGGAAATGATTCCTCCAACACAATCGAAAGCGACAGGAATATTGGTGGCATAATTTCCAGACAGGTAAGAGACATAAATATCGTACAATCTATTTTGTGTGTTAGTGTTTATTGAAGAAGGACGTTTCAAACAAATGCTATTTTTGGAACCGAGACTCTGTAGATAACTGTAAACGGCTTTGTCACTATTTCGATACAGATTGAAAGAAGTTATTCCCCACAGTTTGCAGAGTTGGATGACCAACATCCCCACATGAGACGTCGCGCCCGACTGGATCAGGGAATCGTGGCCTTTGCTCACAACAAAATCCTTCACTAACCGATAAGCAGTACATGGATTCGATCGGATAAAACTCAGAACATAAGGATTGATATCTGATGGCACTCCTCTGACTTCCCTTCCGTCCAAAACCAAATGAGAAGCGTAGGTGCCGGCAACTTTAAGTAAATCAGAGAGTGTTCAAACCATACTTACATTTGTCGTTTCTAGCAGGGATAACCAGGTCACCAATACTAAACTTGATTTTGCTACCTTTGCCTATGACACGGAAAACTCCTTCAGATCCAGCGGTGGCAGGGAACAACATCGGTTTCACGGCGTAATTCCCCTCAATGTAGTTGACATCGGCATAGCTCAAGGGAGCTCCAAGCAACTCTACTAATATTTGTCTAGGCTTCAAAGTGCTTTCAGCTGGAACATCGAATGTTTTCAATCTAAATTTGGCTTTTATCGAAGAAAAACATTATATCTACTTTAAAACATCTAAAGGAGAACCATATTCCTGAAATTGCAAAGCCCGAGCAGTGATACATCGCTTGAAGTGCATAATTAAATCATTTGTCCTTAACTTTTCCGGCAGACGAGAGAACATTTCAACCGAGAAAAAATATAACAAAAGCGGCTATTGAACGCCGCGTGTTGATGGTGATTTTCACGAGGATCTTGAGTTTCACGCCATTTCGTTACACCCCTGCAAAATTTGAATTTAGGAGAGGGGTTAAATCACTCTTTAGAGCACCATGTAAATATCGGCCAAATCCTAAGGTAGAGCGGTTCACTAATGTTATTAAATATTTGACAATTCTTCTGGTGAAGCATAACAAAGTCATTACCACTACGGGTAGGGCTCATTTACTGGAACAATATGCTAATTTATTGGTTGATCTTGTAAACCGTGATTCTCCTCCTCCGGATCTCTGTATGATTAGAAATGGTTTTATTTTGAATCAGAAAGAAGCTTTTGATGATAGATATACTAGAGTTCTTAGACATGGGAAAAGTAGGAGAGCTTTTATTCCTCCAAAAAGTGTTTCTAAAGAGGAGTTTAAACAAGAATGCCACAAACACATTCGTGATATTCTTCTTCAAGTAAACTATTGTTAAGATTTATAAAATTTTAAGGATGAAGAAGCTGTTCTAAAACTTATTAATGTAGTTGCTCCGAGATTCAAGGACAGGTCTGGAAATTATTGTAAATTACGTGAGATTAAAAATGAGCACCAAAAGAATGTTCCAAAATTAGCTTTAGTTTCTTATATCAAGTAATATTAGCTTCTATTTATACAAAATGGGGTTAATTTCTGTATTTTTTAAAACAAAATATTAACAAATAGTTTTTGTTGATTTTTTTCACCTAAAATTTTTGATAATTTGAAAGTTTATTCAATAGAGAGTATCCATCTCTCAGAAAAAATGGTGTTCCTGGCGAAATTCGATTGAAACCTTAGAATTGCAAATGTACGTGAATTCACCAAAAATATTTATTATGCCCATATTAAAAGTTACTATATGTTTTTTTCGGAAATTCGTTATGAACTATTATTGAAGGCAGAGTAGAAATCGTTAGACTAATTTATTTTAAAAATATCGTGATTAAAATTCCTATTGTCACCTTTCCTTAAATTCAATTTTACCTAAAAGATTAAATAAATCCTGAGGCATCATTGTTTGATTCAAGTTTTATTCAAGAATCTCATTAATGAACAGAAACTAGTAAATTAATACCAGCTGGCAACTTTAGTAACAGGACTTCTCAAAGATTTTGTGAAGAACATTGGTAGAAAACAATGAAAATAGTTTTTAATTTGGTAAGCTTTATGTTTTTATGATAATAAAGAGTAATTAATAGCGCATCTGTACCAATTACATAGCTCTCATAATCAATGTTTTGACTCTTTTTAAAAGGCGAATTTCACTAAATAGCTTTCATTTAAAAAGATTCTGAATCAAATTTATAGTACCGTCCGTTTAAGGCAACGACCAGCGATCCTAAACGAGAGCATATTGGAATGCTCTACCTCATTGGTGTCGGTCTGGACGGAGTGGGGGATCTCACTCTCAAAGCTGTTTCTCATATCAAGAATTGCGACAAAGTTTATATGGAAAGTTACACTTCATTACTACCTAACGGTGTTTCTGAATTTGAGGAATATTTTTTCCCTAAACAAATTGAAATAGCTGAACGATCTTTTATTGAGAATGAAGTTTCGACGATGCTTGATGATGCAAAATCTGTAAACATTGCATTGCTAGTCATTGGTGATCCCTTGTGTGCTACAACTCACACAGATCTGATGAATCGCGCCTTTGATATGGAGGTCGAGGTGAAAGTGATTCATAGCTGTTCCATCATGAGTGCAATTGCATGCTGTGGACTGCAGCTATATCACTTTGGTGAAACCGTATCGATCGTCTCTTGGACCGAGACATCTAAGCCGACCAGTTTTTATCCAAAACTACTGAGAAATTGTTCGAACAAACTCCACACTCTGTGCTTGTTAGATATTAGAAAAAACGAGTTAACTATCGAATCAATAATGAAGAACAAAAAAGAGTATCAGGAAGATTATTTCATGTCAGCAGCTGAGGCTTGCACGATTCTGTTGAAGATTTTCGAAACCAGTGATGGAAGTGGTGAGTTGAACGAGGATTCTGTTTGTATCGTCGCTTCAAGGGTTGGTTGGGGAGACCAAAGACTTACCACCGGTAGGATCAAAGAAATCTCCGCACTTCCCATGGACCAACTCGGAGGATATCCTCACTCATTAGTCATAGTGTCACAGCCACTTCATCCATGTGAAGTCGAGTTCTTGACCAAGTACACATCCCTTACTATTAGTGTAAACGATATTAAAGTTCTCTGATTTTTAAAAATTAATATTTTGTCATAAATGAAAAATATTTATTTATAAAACTGAACTTGATCAACCCTATTAGCCAACCTCATTCCAATGACCAAGGTTTCCAAATCTGGGATGCTTCAAAAGTACTTGAATTTAACATAACATATATATAATCTAATAATAAAATACAATTTCAAGGTTATGAGATTTTTGATTAGGTTAAAACATCCTAATAGATTCCATACTCTTATTTTTCCCTATCACATTTTTTTGTTGGATTAATGGGAATAATTAATGTATGAATTTAAAATATTACTCTAATTAGGACACAAAAATTTGAAAAGATGAGGCAAGTTAATGTGAGTATTTCTAATAATCCATATCTTCTTTAATTATCATTTATTATTATTAATAAAAATTAGTGTTCATGTAGCTCAGAACATATTTTTATCCATGTTCCGAGGTTTCTTTCGTTTGTAAATTGGTAACGTATTCAAAACCTAAAAGTGTTATGTGCCATAAATGAACTAAAACTCCGCCACAGAAGATATAGCATAATAAGCACAATGATGAAATTTGTTCTGTTCTTTTGTCGAGATCCAGCTAATTATTTTATTTTTATAAAAAACTTAATACTTTGCAAATGAACCCTTTTAATTTACTATTCCGATCAAAATCTTTTAATATTAAATCAGTTACACAGGATTGGAAAGTTTTCATACGTTCCTTGATCTAAATTTTGAATAAACTTAAATATTATTGACGATACACAGGGATATTTTATAAAAGCATATGCAAAAACGGCGATGGAGAATGCTGCAAATATAAACGAGGTTTTAATATAAAGCGAGGATAAACACATGTAATTCTTTATGTATCCCATCAATCCCAGAAAATGTAAAAACGAAATTGAAGCTCCAATTATTGCTCCAACCAAGTAAAACAAGATCGGCTTATCATTTAAACAACTATTACCACCGGTTTGCTTGTATAATCTAAAACCAAAAACGGCGATCAATCCATGAATAATCTGAATAATTTAATGAATTTTTGCCAACTTTACAATTAATAAGAAGGTGTTGATATAGAAGACAAGAGACAGTATCATTGTGTGGAATCCAGCGGAGACAAATATTTATTAAATTTTGGTCAAAAATGTCTAGTTCTAAATTTGTCAAAAATAGTACAGTAAATTATTCACATATTATCATGATTCATAAATGAAACTCTTTACGGATCATAAAACTCGTGTTCAAGGTCAAAATTTTAAAATAATAAAGAAAGGCTTAAAGGTTCAATAACATCCAATTGAAATTAACGCAATCACACAAAAAACCTATTTTAAAATAAACTAAACAAAAAGAAAAAAAATAGAATATAAGATTTATGACCAGAAATTTTTAATCTAGAAATTAATTTGTGAACATGTTATGAATTTCGACTAGATGGCACAAAATGTATCACTCCAAATTCACCGGTGACCCTCCAATCACTTTTGAAGGATGTCAGTGTCGCTTCTAAGTCTTTGGTGATACCCAAAATAATGTCCGATTTAACAGTCCTCAGAATTGCTACGTTAAAATTATTGAACATTCCCAAAGCATCCTTCATTGGAAAGTCGCAATCAAGAACGTATTCTCCTGTTATTCGACGATAGTTCATGTCGCCCTTGAACACTACAAGAAATGAATTGAGGAATAGATTATAGATATAATTCACTTCATCATAAGCACCATTTACTACCAACTCACTGTAACGATTAGGAACGGTCCAAGTAATATTAGTCTCTATTCTAAGTGATTTTTTTGAAATAAAACTAAGAGTCAATTCTGAGAACCATTTTAAATCATTATTTTGGGATTTCAGGAAGCAATCTAACATAAAATAAACATCATGCTCCATTGCATCGGAAACGTACCAAGGATAGGCCTATATAATAATATGTTAATAATGAATTTCATTACTTTTGTGTGAAGAACGACAGAAGATGATATCTTAAAGTGGAGAATAAAAAGAGCGAAACAAATATCGGAGAATAGCTCATAACCCACGTTATCTAGAACGATATGAACGGTTCTATCCGAATCGACTCCCTCTCTAGAAGTCAAAAATTTAAAGATTTCATCTGTATGGTCAACTAATAGAGGCGAAACCAAATCATAACTGTGAGAAGTGATGTTTTCAAAGTTTTTGAACGAATTCATTTCTCCCCCAGAAAGTGACAAATCACAAGAATTCCCCCAAAGACAGGACTTATCACTTTCATTAAAAATTATTTAAATTACTACTTTCAGTATTAACGTAAAGTCTGTTAGGTTTAAGTTTTCTTTTTCTTTAAAAAGGATTGATTTAAATTTCGAAACAAAATCTTCAATTGACGGAATTGATGAGTCCAATGAATCCTTTTTCAATTCGGAGAAGTAATCAAAGTTAGAATGTTTAGAACTAAGGTAATTTTTAAAAATAGTTAACGCCTTAAAACCTTGAGTAAAAAATACTGAATAATTTTCTGTAAACGAAACATTCAGAAAAGAGAAAGGGAAGATTGATCCAGGTTTTTGGCAGATCAGTCCTTTCGCCGTATCTTTTTAAGTTGTGCAGAGCTTGATTCCATATTGGGACATCGGGAAAGTCGTCATCAAAAGATTCGAAAGGTTTACACGTTCCTAGAGCACTTTTAAATGCTGAAATTGCGTCAATGATTTTCTTCGCGTCAGTTCTCTAAACTGAATAGACAAAATACATATCCATAAGACTTTAGAGACGTTTTCACAATCTTTTTCATTCTCGATGTTTAATAAACAAGCGTATTTATAAAATCTATCGATGGTTTTAGTTACAATCGCAGGAATTCTTTTAATCATTGTATCATAGGCAAAGCTCCTGTAACCATAAAAATTTTACTAAGAGATAACCCTCGGGTGTCACATAATACAGGATCGGCGACAATCATTTCACTTATAAACCTGTAAAAATTGCGGGCCTCCACTGGAATGCTACATGTATCTGTGGCGGTGTAAAACGAACCCGTTCGGTACATTCTTTTATCCAAGTTTATGAGAATGCAGTATTTAGTTTAATAATTCTTTGGTCTGTCTTCACATTAATTGAAACATAATTTTGTTTTGTGGAATGGTTTTCAAAAGTTTTGATGTAAATTAAATGATAGAACATTTAATTGATCGGCTTTGAACATTTTCGCATAGAAATATTTTCACTATAATCAGGGCTTCATAAATACTTTTGTTATCTTACGGGACTATAAAACAGAATTCACAATTTTTATAATAATCGTAACCTCTTTCTTGAAAGAAAAGTTTAATTGCTTTCATTGTAGAAATAGCCTATATCTTCTTCATACAAAAGCTACGACCTTTGCTTCACATAACTTCATAGCATGGGAGCAGTATGTACTCAATTTTTAAATTTTCATTACATAACCACCGTTGAATATTTTTAGGCATAGAACGATATATATTGGAAAATCCGTCCTAAAATTGAGGAAACTTCATTATTTTTAGTATAAATCTTGAAAACGATTTGATTTTTATAGAAAGCCATTTGGCAAAAGCTATTATATTAAAATTTAACATTTTTAACCATTCATTTATAATTTTAAAATAAGAAATCAATAGAATATTTACCAAACATGAGAACAAATGTCGAGAGCAGTGATATTGGAGTTATTTCATATTCCTTCTTTGAATATTCTAGCGTTCATCCGAATAGATTCACTATCATGCAAGAACATTAATAACATAATATGAGTAATTAAAATACATTTTTTAGATTAAATGAAAGAATTGATGTAGGTATTAATAAGTTATGAATACTAAAGGGTGCTCATTCGCATTTGTATTCCCGATCTCTGTGGCTGGTAAAACTGTACGATGGCAAAGTCCCCCGAGAATCGCCAATTTGAATTAAGAGAAGAGGTTTGACGTTCTTTTTCCTCTGGAAGACCCAAGACAGTATCGGACTTGACAGTGCGGAGAACAAGAGTGTTGAACGCACAGAAGTTGCCAACTCCTACATGAAACGGAGTTGAGATGGACCATTGTCTATCACCTGTTAATCGTCTATAATTCAAATCCCCTTTGAATATAACCAAGAGAGATTCTTTAAAATTTTTGTAAGTTTCATCAAATTGACACCGGGGTTCACTCAAGGCCTCCGCGAACTGCATCGGTAGCGTCCAAATGTAATTACTTTCTATCTAAACCCATCAAACTCGTAATAAAACTCATACAGTGATTTTTGAGTAAGAGTAATACTCATGAAACAAAGACGCAATATACTTCATTCCTGGATTTCTATCGACGTTCAGGACTCGAATCAAATGCATCACATCTGACTCCATGACATCGGAAACGAACCACGGGAATTTCTACATTAAATCAGACACTTGCAACTCCTTATCTTACTTTGACATGGAGAACCACCCTGGGTGTTAGTTTGGCTTTGAGAAGGAAGAGACCAAGACATACATCAGCAAAGCTCTCAAACCCACTGTTATCCATCACAATGTGGACGTCGCCCCGATGCTGTTTCGCAGCATTTATTAGAAAGTGAGAAACTGTCTCAGTGTGATCAATTATGATTCTTGAAACCAGTTGTTCAACCTGATCCCCGTGTCCGATAAAGCCAACGTTTACCGGGGCCCCTCCACTTTGTAGCAAATCACAAGAGTTCCCCCACAAACTATTGCTAATCAAGTATTTCAAGAAAGACTTCATCTCCACAATATTTGCAACTGAAACTTCCTCCATGAAGCTTTGATAGAGAGAACTTACTTTCAACATTGAGTCGTACGCTGAAGCAATCGCCTCATTTTTGAATCGATGGAAGATATCATAGTTCTTATGGTGCTCACTTTCTACATTAATAATGGCATTATGCGATTAACCTAGAACGGAATATGCTAAAAAGGATTCGAAAGAAGTAGCACTCCGCTAGAAGGAAGTGAACATTCAGCCAGGAGTTCGGGAGATGGGCATTAGGACCACCCCTGACGGCGTTGTTCAAAGCGTCATTCCAGATGTCCTTATCCGGGTAATCATCACCAATTACAGTCAATGGGGAATCATTCCTCAACGAACCAAGAAGCTTTTCCAGTTCAGCAATAATCTTAAGGGAATCTTCAAACTACTGAAATGAAATCAGTTTTAATTTTTAAACCAAGTTTTTGTTCTTCATTGACTTTCCTTTCTGGTTAGAAACATCGGCAGAGTAAGTTTTGAATTCATTAATTAGTTTTGACAAGATGTAGGGCACCCATTGAGCTATTTCCCGATGTGAGAACGTTCTACAAAAATTTTGGAAGCTCATAGCATTAAAACCCTTCTTTCCATGGGAACTCCAAAGGAGCAATTGCTTCTGATGTCATCCTTTGATGTTCTTTCAGCGCAGCCCAAGTTTCCTAAACCGAGGTTATTCTCCAGAGAGCGACTAATAGCATTTACTATGTTCTTTTCCTCATAATTGCTCCCAATGGAGATATTATATTTTTCAAATATTCTATTCTACCACTTTGATATTAACTATATTTTGTGGATGAAACAGACTATATAGACATGGAATCGCTTTTGTTCTCTTTTTGTAGAGGTGTACTAAAAATAACTTCCGAGAGCTGAAGTTGATAGCCCGTCAAAACATTTTTATGGTAAACCCACACATTCATGATATCGATTCCTATTTTTTGGTTTTGATTGAGACATCTGCTCTATCCGAGTCCAAGTAGTACCGGAAACTTTTGCAATATCTCTGAATTTATTATTTTACATGAAATGTTCTTCCATATGTTTTGTTTCTACAAAATATTACAAAGACTAACTTGATATTATCTGTAGTAAGTTTACAATAAATTAATCAGTAATCTCAAAGAACAAGCTATCGAAAAAAATTCTTTTTCCATAATATTTTTGTCAAAAATTTAACACCATTTCTTCAATTTAACAAAGTATGTAGCATTTTACAAACTCATTGAATTGTAACTGAAGAAATGATTTAGTTTAAGAGCGTTGACATTTTATTATTTTACCTTGATTTTGCAACACTACTGAAATAAAATTTGTCAAAAGTTCTTAACCCCTACAAAGAGCACAAGTTTTAATTATCATGTAACTTATGAATATTTAGTTGTTTGTTACAATTTCATGCTTTGACATTTTCTTTTCTTTTAAACTGAATCACGTATTCTTTGCAACAAGTAATTTATCATATTAAAGGGTTTTTCCCTTTACAAAATATAAAATTTTAATTATTTTTTTAATTTATTAATTATTTAAAAGTATAATTTTATTCTACTATTGTAGATCAATGAAAGAACGATACAGATATGACCAAAAGTTATGTTCCCTTTTAGTTTTGGTAATAAAATAAACTTAACAAAATAAAAAAGTCTCATTTATTAGAATAAGCATAAAAATATATGTCATTAAAAGCGAAAAGTACAACTTGATATAATTTATTTCATTTTAAGTAAGTTATTAACAATTTACAATTTATATGCCTTAATGACAAGGATGTCTAATAGCCACCAATTCCAACGTTTAAATAATGTGGTTATTTCTTCATTATGTTCTGTTCCAGTAAGCTATAAATTTGATTTTAATCTTTTCTACTATTAACTTAGATAGGAAAGCAAAACGAGATTAAAAATTTACAAATTCCTAAAAATTTATATAACTTCAATAACATTTGTTCCATATTTGACCGAAATTATACTTTTCATTGTTAATTAAAATAGAAAAAATTTTCATTCTTGAAGTTATATTTCCAGAAAATAAATACAATTATACATCATATTTCCACAAAATTTGTTTGTGCAAGTGTATGCTGGTTCCTTAATTTTAAATATTTGAAATTATTTATTCTTTGGGTTCTTAGAAAAACATCGTTATCACATTAAATTAAGATTGTTTTTGTATTATTTGTAAGTTTAAGGATTAAAGTATTGAGTATTTCACATTTCTTACAGTAAAAAATTAACATTCCAGCTGCTTAACACTGATAATTGCATTAAATCTTTGAATCCCTCGAAGATATTCATGAATACTTCTTGCAAACATTTTATTTTTAAGAAAGATACATTTAAAGTAGCGATAAATAAGAAAAAAATATTTATTTATCACAAAAAAGAAAATGTAACTAAAAATATCGATTCTTATGAGTTTCTGAGCTAAATCTGCGATGAAAAGACGATTTCTAGATATGATATTCGTAATGACAGCTTCAAGATGCATTCATATATTTTTAAATATATAAAACATTTACATTTTATAATAATTTTAATGTAAACATACCCAATAATTGTGAAATTAACTACTTATCATGTAAATAAATTTAGACGTTTTATTGATCATATTTAATTCATGAATGTTTAGAAATACTTTCTCTTATCATTAATTTGCACAATTTTCGTTTCAAATTTTGATTTAAATTGAGAAAATACTAAATTATAAATAATTTTTTCAATGATTGTTAACATTAAGTTTTAATAAATCAATAAATGGGTAAATTAAGATTTATTCAGAAATAGTATGTGAATCATACAAACTTATGACAAAATGTAAAACAACTAACTGAATAATGTAAATTTTTTTAGTAGGCCTTTTGACATTAATTAAGTTTCTGTATATAAAATTTGCACAAATAACTTTCTAAGAAATACATGAGATTTAGTTGGCAAATATTTAGTACAAATTTACTCATTATGAATAATTTATATATTTTGATTTGAATCTTCAAAGAAAAACACGAAAACAACTCTTAGTGCATGAAATTTTTGTGTTATCGGAAAATAAAATTGCATGACAAGACTGAAATCAGTTTATAAAACATCTAATGTGCTTTATTCAAAGTATTTCGGAAGTTGAAAAGAATGGCGATCGAGTTGATAGGGTTATCCATAGTGATCAATTTCCATTGGGACTTACATGGACACCATAACCTATGTTAAGCAGTCTTATCTTAGTTAAAACTTAAATATAACAATATAAATGTGAAAAATTAGTTGAATAATCAAGTTCATAGACCAATACACATGATACGGGTTATCTAATTTAGCATCTTTGTGACACTCAGATTATACGTCTTCTTAACGCCCTATTTTCAAAATAAATCTTTGTTAACAACAACTTTGTGATAAGACGCGATAAAATATGGCATAATAAAATCATGTCTCGAGACCATAAGCCTATCGTAATAATATTTTTTGTTGTATTTAATTAATAATTGTGACATAAAAAAATGTGTATGGAAAATTTAACCGAAGAAGCCATTAACAACAAACTTTAGTTCGGCTTTTAAGTTGCTTATCTTAAAACTCAAAATATCTTAGCAGTGATGTTAATTTCTTTATAACAAGTTTAAATAGGCCTTAAAGCTAGATTAAATAATTTCAAAAATGCAAAAAGACAACAGACAGATGCTCAATGAAATCATTTTATATTATTAAGAGATCCACTGTTGGATTTGTTGATTACTATCTAAACAAAGAATAATATTTTACAAATAAACCCTTTCAATCCAACAAAGAAGGAAAAAATCGATGCTTTCCAATGCACACCCGAACAAATTAAGAGAGGGAAAATGTTTGGCTGTTATTTCCCGAAGATTTAATCCCGATGTTAAACAATACCGGAAGGACACGACAACACGCTTCATTTTTGTTGAAAGATATACTTGGTACTGTTGAGAATGACTGATTCTAAACACCAAAAACAGTATAAGAATGTCGGGAGGGACATAGAAGTTATTTTGCTATTTGACTTGACTATTTTAAAGGCCATGCGGCGGTCAAGACAGCAAAAACACATTGAACTAAGGAAGGTAAGATAAGGAGGTTAAGCAATTAATTACTCTAGTCAAAAAGGGAAGATTTGGCAACCAAAAGAAGGAATATGAGTATGGAACCGTCCAGTCAGGTTGAATCTCTTTCGATGTTTTCGGTTTTTAAATAAAAAGTGCAACTCATTCAAATAAATAGAAAGCTGACACCGAAAGACTTGTTATGGATCTTTACAGCAATGATCCAGCTATTTACGCGTCTGCTACTGAAAAAATAAGGTTTTTTCGAAAAATGAAGTTAAATTAAAATAGAATTCTTCTATCCTCATCAGATTGTGTTAATAAAGATTTAATAAAGTACTTTATCTAATAAGATATTTAATTGTAAAAGTGAAAACCTGGTTCGTGGGTTGACTCTTCGACTTCACCCAAACAATCCGTAAATAATATCTAAACCCTTTGCTAAGGAGCCTTAGTGAGAGCGTTAATTACGACGCAGCTTGGGCCTTGACTAATATCGCTTCTGGGACCTCGGAGAACACGGCCTACCTGTTGAACAGCGACACCATCACGGCACTCTTTTCCGGATTCATATCCCCTCGGATCGACATAACGGAACAATCGATCTGGGCCATCGGCAACATCCTGGGGGATGGTCACATTCCTAGAACATTCGTCTTAAGTATGGGATACATAGATTGTCTCTTTAAGGTCATTGAAAACAACTACCACAACGTTTGTCTTCATCTGATCGATCATGAATGGTTTTTAGCACAATCTTATGCGACACGTTTCCTGGTCCTGTATAAACATCTGTAGAAAAAAGGACGAACCAGTTGAACTTGTTTTCTTAAAACAGGTTTAATAAATCGTTTATTTTTATTACTCAAATCAAGGTAATACCGATTTTGAACACTTTGATCGATTATTTTGATGATAATGTTTCAGCTTTACTTTTGTTTTAAGAGAAATAGATCGTTATTGATATAATTTGGTGTATTACTCACATTTCTGACTCAACTGTCGAGCACATTAACACTATTATAGATGCTGGAATTGTGATCAAGTTAGTAAAACTTTTAGAAAAGAACGAGAGGCATCAACTAGCTTCTCTTCGGGCACTAGGTAACATCGCTGCGAGTATTGATCAGCATACTCAATATATCATTGATTCCAATATCTATCCCATTTTGAAACATCTCTTGAATGAACAGAATAGTAAAATAAAAAAAGATATTTTTTGGCTGTTATCGAATATTGCAGCGGGAACCAGATCTCAGATGCTGGTTTTTTATCTTTCCACAAAATTTTAATTTCTTTCAAGTCTTTGGCTACAAATGGTTTTGTTCCGCTTTTGTTTCGGGAGTTAGAATACGGTGATTACGCTGTCCAACGTGAAGCAGCTTGGACGATTTCGAATATGGTTCATTCTTCTTGTTATGAGGAGGTTTCCGTTCCCTTCCTTTAATATTCTCTACCAAGATAAAATCTTATGTTGAAGCCGGTGTTGTTGAACATCTTAGAATGTTTTTGACTTCCAATGACACAAGTGTAAATTTAATTATTATCTTGATTCTTATTGATCGTAGCTTATATGTATTGTTCTTGAGACTCTTACCATCATTCTTAAAGTTTGATTGAATGACATTAAACTTAATAAAATATTTAGATCTATTCTGATATGCAGATGGAGGGTGAAATTTGTGACCGAATCGAAATGTGTGAAGGTTTTTTTTCTTTTTAACTCTGTAATAATTTTTTTAGCTATTCAATGCATAGAGCAGTTACAGTCTCATGCAAATACGGAAGTTTATAAACTTTCTAAAAACATTCTTGAAAAATATTTTGAGGTACATTTTTTATAACTAAAATATTGTTTTAGGGAGAAGAGCAATCTATTACTGGGGATGATTACATTTCTGGCTCCACAAACTTTGATCACCAAACTAACGATTTTGACACATCTTTTTCAAACCCCGGTGGATTCAACTTTTAATGTTGTTTATAAAATACTTAATCATATTTAGTATGCTAACAATACGTACTATCACATTATTTTTTATAGGTTTTTCTATTTATATTTCATTAATTTCTAAGTTATTTAAAATCCTATATAAAAACTAAGATTTCAGGTTGTTTATACTACTTTGTTATTTTTGTCAAAAAAAATAATAAAAATTCCTTTCTTTTCATATATGGATTGTGATGCCCTTTGTTGTATTTGTTGAGTAACAGCATAACACTAAATTAATTGACGTAGATTAAGTTTATGCTTGATAGTGGTGTAATAATAAACTTTGGTGAATTATTAAATTTTAACTTCATCTTGTAATTACTCCTGAATACTTCTCCAATTGGGAATTTTACCAGAATTTTTTTAAACTTTTTACAGAGTGATGCCATGTACAACTATTGAAGGAGGTAGTGTTTCTTTACTTGTGGGGATTTTTCTGATATTTATCATATAGTAATAACCAAAACTAATTATTGCATATACTCACTGCAAGATATTCTGTATGCACACCATACATGGAGGGTTGGATATCACGGGACCCCTAAGGAATTTTCGAGTTTGCATGTAATAATAAAATAATTATATCGACATTAATGAATAAAATACTAAAGTAAGTTAAAATTGTTCAAGAAAAATACCCACTAATTAACACGTCCACCTGAAGAAGGTTGGCACGAACTGATATATGGAATGAAATTAATTTTTATCCAAATCAAACTTTAGGATTTCAGTTTATTTAAACTTTGAGAGGTACTAAAACGATTTTATACATTTTAGGCAGTAATTACTCACTTCTTTGTTTCTGTGTCAAAACTATTCATTCAATTATGATTATTTTTTTTAAATCATGCATTAAATTTTAAAGGAAGAGACATCGAAAAGTAAAGTATTTTCATAAATTATGAAAGAAAAATGTACAGCATCGAATTAAAATTTTTTGGGTTGAGGTACTCGTTTACTTCTTATATTAATTTATATATTCCTCAATTAAAAATGTTGTATCGCTTAATAAAATAGTTGAGAACTGAGTGGTAGATCACAGTATTTAAATTTTATTTTTAAATATGAGTAATATCTAACAACGATGGGCTTAATAACTTCATTTAATAATTCAGAAAATAAGTTTGAACAAAGCGGAAAAGTCAAAAATTGTCTCTACTATGTTTTAATTTTAAACAAGTTCGTATTATATGACAAGTACATAACAAATTTTGTTATGGAATTATAATTTAAAATATGGCTATGGTCAAACAAGTTGAATTTCAACATTCCTTTTTATGTACCTCAACACCAATATTACGTAAATCAAAATTAATTATTTTAAAGAAAAAATATTTAACTGAAATTTTTTTACTTGTAGTTGATATTTCTTAATGATTAATATTTGAGTCGATTTGGTCCATTTGATCAAAAATTAAAAATATAAATCTTTTCTTTGATCGAATAAACAGTTTAGCCTCCATTTTTTCAAATAGTTATATAATACAAAATGGGAGCAAAAATCACCTGAAACGATACGAGGATGAGGTCAACACGTTAAAAAATCAAATATGATGAGATTCGTGAGGACATTAGTGTGAGGTTTGCGCTATAAAAAACATTTTCACATTTAAAATTGATCCTAATTCAAGAAACAACTTTACTTTGAGATGAGATATTCTCGTTTTAAAACTACAAAAAACTTTAAATATATTTTCTAGCCTCAGCAATGATGAGTCAAAAAGATGAATTTTTAATAAGATTCAGAATACAGAAACGGATAAAATTAATTTACATTGTAAAATAAGAGAATTACAAAACTCATTTAACGTGCAATAAAAATGTACCGTATTGATAGATCACAAATGTTTTTTTAAAAAAAATTATCTTAAGTGAAATAAAATCATGTTTTCTTAAGATCGGATAAATTATTTAATTTTAAGTAACAATAATTGTTTTGATATTGTATAATAAAAGTGGCTCATCAAGTGAATTACATGAAGCCTCTAATTCTATCTTAAATATGCGATTAATCTTTAGAACTACATACTTTTCCAAACAGAACCGGTTTCTCAATTATTTAATTCAGATTGTATAAGCTTTCCAGAGTATAACTTGTTATGAATCGAGATTAAAACTGCTATAACTTCTCTCGTGTGCTGTAAAAAGCTTAGATAATTCTAATAAAAAAATAAAGCAGTAAATGATATTTATTTTCAACCTTTTCGAAATCAAATAGCAAAAAATCAGAATAATTCTCAAATATTAAAAATACGATTGTTGTAACTAATATAAATTCATCTGTAACTGGAATGTATAGACTTCAATCTAAATTGTTAACAAACCTTTAGTTATTTGACAACCATCAACAAATTTATAAATATCGCATTTTTTAATCAGAAATCAAAGATTTCATTTTCCCCATCTAAAAAAATTACCGAATCTTATAAAACAAAATTACTTCTCACAGAGTTTTAAAGGCTTAACTGGCTGAATTCGATTATCAAATTAATATATTCTTAGATGTATGACAAATGAATTTCATGAAAGGATATTTTGGTATTACTTGCTATGAGATTAAACTTTTTGAGCTCATTTAAGGCAGGTTTTTGTTTATGTATGTTTCTTACGAACTTTTCATATGAGTTCATCGAATGGTTTACTAAAAAATCAAAATTTTTGAACAACTTACAATTTTTTCTTTCTTGCCAGAGCTAGTACGTTATTTTTTAAAAATTCGTAACAAATATTGTGTATATGCGAGTAAATTACTATTTTCATGGAATTTTACAAACATGATAGCGAATTAATGGAAGAATAATTAAATGATTATGTCGTTTAAATGGTATCAATTATTTTTAATAAAAATATATGTCACAAAATGTAATCTTTCACACTTTCAAATATAATAATGTTCAAAAAACCGTAAAAATATATAAATAAAATTATACAACAACCGTTTCACATAAACAGTTACATTTTTAACTATTTAATAGTTAAAAAGAACTGACTAACTTTAAATACTAAAATCATCAGCATGAATTAAGAAAAAACTTTGGTCTTTTCGGTTTATACGTTGTCAAAAATATCCTCAATTAAATAAACTGAAAGACCAATTACATAAACCGAAAACGAGAACATGCATTGCTAATTTCGCGCTCAGAGTGCGCGGTAAAAGCTAGTTGTCTCTTTATCGTCATGGGTTCTACTTCTGGTGAAATTTCCAATGGTTTTTTTCCTCATGTTCAAACTCCTTATTCTGGTACAATCGAGGTATTCACATTCATGGCTCATATTAAGGCAATTAGTTGATCATTGGGCCTATGTTTTCAGGAAAATCGTTATCATTGAATGACTCCAACTAAAATTTTTTATAGGACTGAGCTTATTCGTAGAGTGAATAAGATGATGATTGCAAAATATGATGCCTTTATCATTACCTACGCAAAGGATGTTCGCTACTGTGTTAACGCTAGTATTGCGACACACAATAAGCATTTAGAAACCTTTCTTGATCAAATGATTTTAGGAATTTTCATCCTTCTGTTTCATGTTTAAGGCTGTTTGACCTTTTTGAAGAAGCATCTAAGAGGCAAGTGATTGCGATCGATGAAGGACAGTTTGTTTATCAAGTCATATCCTATATTTAAATACCGATTTAGTTTCCAGACATAGTTGAATTTTGCGAAAGACTTGCTGATGATGGGAAGGTCGTGATCGTGGCGGCCCTAGATGGGACTTTCCAAAGGAAGGTATCAAGATATCGTTGTTTATGTTTATATTGAGCTCAGCCGTTTGGACGAGTTTTGGAATTGATTCCACTTGCTGAAAATGTTCAGAAATTGAGTGCTGTATGTATGCGATGCTATAATTCTGCTGCATTCACCACAAGGCTAGATAAAACTATTGATGTTGCCTTAAGCTTTTGTTTTAATCTAATTAGGAAATAGAACTGATTGGAGGGGAAGATAAGTACATGGCTACGTGTAGAAGATGTCACATTCTTTATAGTCAAGAAACTAATGGCCATATGTGAATAAATTCGTTTATATCAATTTTCTTTAGAATTTGTGTTGCAATTATTGTTAAAATTTGTTTACTTGCAGCTTGATTCAGCATTCAGTTTATTATTGACTATACAAAATCCCATTTAGAACATTCTCTTTGGTAAAAAATTCATATTACTTTAATTTTCGAAAATGACATTAACCAGTTGAAATTTATATGCCTTGTTCTATGGCAGTAGGCACTAACCTTTTCTGGTATCTGAACCTTCGATCATTTTTAAAGATTCGTGTGATATATGTTTTCTTTGGATTTAACTTCTTTCGCGGACGCGATATACCAATCCATCGGACTGAAGTTGGGAACCATTGAACTATATTTAGGTATAAAACTTCACGATAGGACAGTGTATATGCTAATAGTCATTGTTTCAAAATTTACTTGCATAATTGGAACGTTTTACTAATTTTAATGTGGTTTTTTTCTGCAGTATAAAATAGTAAACGGTTTTAGTTGTTTAAATATGATCATTCCATTATTCTTAATATTTTAAAAAGATGCAGTCTTATTTCCTTGATGCTTTATGTTAAGATTTTGAGAGGTATTTTGTTGACAAATTATCATTACTTTTGATTTTATTACCGATTTTTTTAGTCATCTCTATTATCCAGTTAAGAATGATCTACCTTGAATAATTAAACCTCAGAAAAGTAAATTAGTGTAATGAAAAAACTTTTTGAAAATCTCCTATTAAAGACTTTTCTGAATTTAAAAATGTTATCATAAAATTTTTAAGTTATAAATGATATAAGCAGTCTACTATAATTATTATTTAACGTGATAAAATGTTTGGATGACGTGTAGTTTTACTAAAATTTAAAAAAAATAAGAACTTAAACAATTGTGTTCTTGCCTTGCTGTGGGCTATAAAGAAGCGGTGAGGATTGCAAAAATATTTTGAAGCAATTAAAAAAGGGAATTGATATTTGTAACAGCTCCTATCAAAATAAAATCTACTACTTATGTGTAATACGAGTTATATCAATTGAAATAGATTCAGATTAGTATAATACTTTGTGGTCACGTTCTTTTATAAAAATATACAAGTAAATTTGGATTATTCTAAGAATAGGGAATATAATTGGGTTAAAAATAATGTTGTGGAGCCATGTAATATGAAATGTTTTATTTTATCAGTGGATCAGTATCCGACAAATAATAACTCTTCTAGAATGCATTATCGATTTTTTTATAAATGGTTTAGGTGAAAATGAAAACATATACATGTGTTAGGAATTTGTCCTGGTTTTGGATTTCCATTAGACAAAATAGTTTAATGGTAAACACAAAAATGTTACAACGAATTTTTACCATTTTTATTTGTTTTTCTGAAACTGGTAAATACATTTCTGTTTTTGGAATCATGAAATTTGGTATAAATTATATTATCACTGAATTAATAAATTCTAATATCGACTGCTTTTTACAAGTAAAAATTTGTTTAGATAGTGTGGTGCATGGCCACCGGCAAAACGGGGTGTTGGCATCTAAGGAGGGCGGTCAAGGAACTCAACTGATTTTTTATTATATTTAGTTGAAATAGATATTTTATGTATTCGATGTCATTATTTACAAACTACATTCTGACCGGGGGTGGTCACACTTGGGTACCACAGAAAGTAATGAATTAATTTAAAGTTTTTACTTTCAATTGCTGTGTTAAATTTCATCAGTGATTAAGCAACCAGCATATTGAAGTTATCAACAAGTTGCGGAGATGATTAGTTAAAATGTCTAAGTTAATATATGAAAAAAGATTAAATCT
>LDMZ01037596.1:0-10552 GCA_001455285.1 Sphaeromyxa zaharoni | reverse complement strand
AGGTTGCTGAAGTGTACATTATCCGTTATCGTAAGACAGTCAGTGGTACTATGTTTTCAAAAACCGATATAATTCTAATTTGTTAACGGAATCAGATAAAATCCTACTTTTCACAAAAAGAATAGAGTGCTATAAATCTTAATGCTATTTCATAATATATAATATAGAAATATTTTTTTAAATGATAGTGGAACCTTAATTGGCTATCTCAAAACTCAAAATATTGCGCTGAAGTTATCTTGGTTCTACACATAAATTTCACTGCCAATATAGTATCGAGTATACCATGATGTACGAACCAAAATTTATAAACATCCATATGTAAAATTGAATATTAGAATTTAATTCTACTAACAATAGGATAATAAACTTTATGGGGTTGTCTTTGTGTTTATTTAAGGAGGGGGAAACATTTCACAAGCAAGTTGAGCTGCACCCTCAAAACTATTGACCATGAATATGTTCTTGTTTCCAGAATTGTTAATTATTTCCCTAGCCATTTCAACGTTAGTTCCTGAAAGTTTACAGAAATTTTAAGACAAATCACCTTCTAATCTAACAACAACTGGTTGCAAATTTGGAACTCTACTTGCAGCATTAATTATGCCCTCAGCAATCATACCACAGTTTATTATGCCGCCAAACACATTAACAAATATGCCGTTAACCTAAAAAAAATAAAATATTGTAATGTGATGAAGTATGAACTCGAGTGTCCTGAGAAAAAATTTTAAAGGCTGACAGAACTCTCTCCATATTACCACCCCCACCTAAATCCAGGAAATTAGCAGGAGAGCCACCAAACAGGGTTACTAAATCAAGGGTGGACATAGCCAACCCAGCCCCGTTAACTAAATACTAATAAGATTCCAACGAACATAATAAAAACCAAGACAACCAATGTTACCATCAAGTTGAATATACTCAAGCCCTGATCGTTTTGCTTCAATTTCTGCCTCAGGGGTTTCAGTGACATCCTCTTGTGAAAAAACAGCTTCCTGTCTAAACTTCGCATTGTCATCAAAAGAAATCTTCGAATCAAAGCAAACAACTTTTTACAAGTAAATTTTAACGTAGTGTAGCCCAACCTTTATTATTTGAGCCAACTCCAAATGGATTTATTTCAACTTGAGTTGCATCCAACTTCATTAACAGGTCATAAAGCTTACTTATCTGATCCGCAGCCTTATAATATGAATGATCCTGAAAATTTAAACGGAAACCTCCTCAAGATAGCCCGAGTCAAACTCGAGATTTTGAGCCATCTTGAGACATTGTTCTTTAGTGGGGCCTTGATTAATATCAATTACTTCCTGGAAAATGAAGTCACACTTAACATGTCATACGGTAAAAATCTTGTCAGGAGATTCACGGGACACCTCCTCAATGTCCATCCCCCCACACGGGCTCCCTACCAAAACCGGAGAACAGGAGTGCCTGTCGAGTAATACAGCTAGGTATGTTTCCTTAACAATGTCTAGCGCCTCACATACAGTTATCTAGGATCTTGTTAAAAGAGTAGACCCAATAAAACTTTTTGAACCTTAACACCTTCCGGTGGGGTTTGAACCGTTATTAAGCTGTTACCAAGCATGTTCCGGGCAATGTCCTTCACATCATCGACTCTAAAATATTTATGACAGTAGGAAGGGAAAGAACTTGGTTGTAAGATGAACTCCCTTCTTGTAGCCGGTGTTAAACACTCCCTTCCCGCGACCCCCGGCAAGGATTTGTGCTTTAATGACGTATTCTTTTGCAGCTATGAGATGTCGATAACAGAAAATAAAATGAACCCAATTCATGAGCAATTCTAACGGCCTCGTCTGGATTAGTAGCGACGTCAAAACGTTGCACATTTAGGCCGTTCTCTTTAAGCAATTTCTTACATTGATACTCATGAAGGTTAAGGTACCTCTTAAGATTATAGCACTGAGCTGATTTCTGCGAAAACAATCAAATAAAATGGATATATAAACATTTCTACACATTTGAGTGAAAATCTTTGAAGAAATGGTAGAGAACATCTTAGCACATTTAAAGACTTGCCTATAATATAACGGAATCACGCATGTCTCTGCCTTGAGACACTAAGAGCTTATTGCCTGGTACAGGTCTTGTCAAGTGTTTTTATTAAGCTTATCCTCTGTTTCTCAAAAATATATCTGATGGGGTTCATCTTATCGGAAATATGAAATCACGGGCAGTTAATGTAAGGAAAGAGTGCAAATTTTCACGATGTTTTAATTTCCTTTCTTATCTAAGGTTTATTTTAAAACTCAGTTTTCCATCCAATTTTATGTAAAAATACACAAACACTTTTAGAGTAAATCCTCTATAATAGTCGCACCATAGCGTTCTTTCGATGTCTTTGTTCTCGTTATAGGACTTTTACTCAGCTAATTCATCTCCATAGATTTTTATTATTTTTTGCCTTATTTTGAGCACGTTTGGACATCTTCATTAAATAAGATCCTGTATTTTGGAGAATCTAGCACACTAAGGTAAGGAGATATCCGTCTCCAAACGGCACTTGTTCACTATTTGCTTAAACTTGATCACATCTTTTAGATCTCCTTTACTCAGGATAGCGGTCGAGCCAAGGGTGTTGACCTGAATACTATCATGCTATGTTTTGAGAAAACATACCTTACTTTAACTAAAATAGTCACATTAGTGCTGATATAGGGATTATTTATTCATTGACGTAAGTGTTATGCTGAGCTTAATTTAGGTTGAAGACAACTTAACTTAATTGATACTTACAAGATGGTGAGATATTATAGTACAATTCTCGGTTATGCGAAACCAAATCACAAATTTTTAAATGGCAAATAGAGCTAGTTCAGATAAGATAAACCATACTCTAGCTTTAGACCTTTCATTTCATTCTATTTACCATGCTATAATATTATAAATGAATCATTTATTCCATTGATTAATTTTAGTCTTTGTTTAAATATACTTCTTGGGATTGTATTTAAAAAGCATGTCGTCAACTATTAACCAGAATTCTTTGGATAGTAATATTATTGGGTCCAAAATACTAGCATATCCATAACAGTTTTTAATAATAAACTTGGGGGTAGAAGAAATCTCCTCAGATATAATTCAACTCAATTGCACCTGTTCGAAGTAGAACCTTTGCCTTTGTATTTCTAGTGCAGTCCTTTCCGACCAAGTAAATCGTTACTCCGGGAAGGTATCTGAATGGATTATCAAGGAGGTCAACCCCAGTGGATTGTATGCCGAACGAAAGAGCTGATTGAAACTTGCACAGATAGTTGTGTATATGTTTCTTAGTACGTTTTAACGTTAATTTTATTATCTAAGCATTTAGATTTTAAAATAAATTAGATACCAAAAGTTTATCATGTACATGGTGATGATAGGCCATAGTGCGAAAAACAAGACCAACTGATCTATGAATCACCACAGGTAGATCTCCATCAAAAGATTTTATGATAAGTCAATGAACGCACCGTTGTGAGGTATTCATATTAGGAATATTTCTTGCTCGTTTATCTCCAGGAAGATAATTGTACAGACTCGAGCGTGCTAGCATGATGATAAGTATGGATCAAACCTCATTAGTAACCAGTCAGATCTTGTAATGATCCTGCTGTACCCCTTGGGTAAGCCGCCTGTTCCACAGTGAGCGGCGAAAATACTTTTAGAGGGAGCAATGCGTTTGGCCCTCGCTGTTTGAGAGGAATCTCCTCCTTGATTCGGAGCCCATTCTTTTGCTGTGTGCCATTCAAAACATAAACAGAAGTTAAATAAAAGAATAATCTAAATTAATGCTGTAAATAAGGGTATATATCTATATTTCTGTTGCCGCAACCGCCCGCTTCCTTATATCAACACGGAAGTGTCAGTCATGCGCATAAAATAATTAAAAATACGTTCGTAAACCTTATGCAAATATCTTTGCGTGTGTAGAATCCAAAGCTTCAAAAATTGGGGCCTTATAAAAATTGATTACTGTCAAATGGACCATCAGTATCCGTATTGACTATATAAAAAAGTTTTCGGAATATAAACATCCCTTATTACACCTCTGTTTGGCTTGTATTTTTTATTTTCCATGCAACTCGTTCAGCCTTTACAAATTTCATAACAATTATTTACAGACCGTTTATGCATACGTAGGGCAAACTTTATCATTGAAACACCTGACCATACTCATTAGGAATTATCATATATGATTGTGTTGATGAAATACAGTATTGTAAGCTTTAAAGATGTATAATATATCATTTTCATTTTCAAATCCTATTTGTCATTTATAAATTTCCCGGAAACAGTAATCATATGTGCTAGATATACCAAATTAAAAACTGATAATTCATCTTTTTCTAAGTTTTGTTTGCGAATGTGTATAAAATATTTCATAATCGAGGTTGTGCAATGAAATTTTTAACCCTTTTCAGTAAATCTATTGGTGCTATAAATTAAAGTTTTATTGTGGTAAAAGCATGTACCTTGGAATTAAATAAGATATTTATGAAATGTATTAATGACAAAAATAAAAAAAATATTTTTTTACTGTAATGTAACGCTTTCCGACTTATCTCTGTTTATGGAAATATAGAGCAATTAGCATATTTCCCAGGGATAGGAAACTCTAAATGTCATAAAAACGAAAGTCGGGATACATGGAAAAATCATTTGTATAATTTGGATAACACGAAGGTGCTTCTGTTTTAACCTTCATAAATATGTTATCCAAAATTTTTCTATCCTCCTCTGACCAATGAATTATCTTGTGATTATATTTAAGGATATCGGAAATTTTGACTATTTTTGAACCAAAATTCTGAATAACTGGTCGAAACCAATTAAGTCTATCAATAACACTCATACGCTGTTCTCACGTTTCTGTTTTCGAAAGTTTAAGATAAGAATCTAATTTCCATGAATCAGGTTAAATTCCCCATCACTTTTAATAATAAATCCTAAGTAGTTCACCTTATTTTAATAAAATTTAATTTTTTCTTAAATTAATCGAAACTTAAGTTACATGTAGATAATGCAACTCAGAATTTGCCAACGCAATTGAAATATCATTAAGATATATTTTAACGTATACCAGATGGACAAGCATCTTGTTCATAGCTCGTCGAAATGCTCTTGTAAACTTCTTATATCCAAAACAAAAAAAGTGAATTAAATGGAATTTTCATCAAAATTAATCTGAAAATATATATTTTTGAGATCAGTTTTCCTAATTACTTTGCATCCCTTCAATTTTTGACAACAACCGCTGATTTTGTAACAAGGGTACACTTTGCTAAAATGTTAGTATCCATCTTCCGATAGTCAACATCTAAGCGGACTTTTCCATACATCTTTTTTATAATGAATGCGAGGCTGGAGTATTCACAGGTAATTTTTTGAATGATTTCAAGTTTTAACAGTTTCTTAATTTCTTCCTTTATTGTAGAACAAAGAGAATATAGAATTACGAGTGGATTGGGTAAAATTAATAAATCGGGGTTATTAATAAGAAATTTTTCCAATGTCTTCATTACTGATTTTATAATAATCAATTGTTTATTCTTCAAAAAGAATCTTGAGACTTGGTGTCTATTTTACAGCCTTTGTCTAAAATATATTTGCCGTATCTAGTTGATACAGATTAGCATTAATGATTTAGATTATTTATATGCGGTTGCAGCAACATAATTATCTTCCCTTATATATACACGTGTGACTTCTATACACAACACTAGTAACATTTAACTTGGATTTGCGAGGTTAAGGAGACATATTTTTGTCTGTAGACTTTATTATATGACGCATGAGCATTAGAAATAATCACCAACGTGTCAATTACCTATTACATTTTGGGACAAGATGAGACCTGGAAAATTAAAAACTGAAGACAGTGGTGAATCGAAACAGACCACTAAGATTATTAGGAATTTTAGATCCCATGAGTATGATGAAAAAAAGAAGTGGAGAACATGTCTACAAAGGGTCGAACTTTAAATCCGAATTAAACGCTTTGGAGTTTTGATATTTAATTGATTAGCATAAAACGTGAGCTATTCATGAGTGCTCGTGGCAGAAAACATTTTCAAACAATCTGAGAACTTTATAAACAGATATATGTTAAAGTATGGTCATCCATAATTCGAAAGAAGACTAAAGAATATATATATATATAAATATATAGTTAACCAAACTATTATGTAATAATTCTATTTCATACACCGCAAACGAGATACAGTGCGAACATTTATATTTTTCGAGTTTTTCCGTCGAACATCGGTTGTTGATGATCGTATTCCAACAATATATTTTGGATGTTGAATTAAGGATATTATTAAATTTATCTCAATTAAACATGTTAAAAAAGTCAATATATTTTTGAAAGATCCAAATTCGGTGATTACATCAGGAATGAAGGTGAATTATTCCAAGAATACATGGGTGACTTAAAGGAAACTGATTTAGATTGCGATTTTGGAGAAGTTGGGAACGAACGTTTTAGAGATCAATTTGTGAGGGGTCCCAAGGACAATTATATACAACAGGAATTGCTTGGGAAGTTCTACGACAACAACGTCTCGTTGAAGAGGTAGTGGAAAAATCCTTACTTATAATTGGGTCAAGAACTACAGCGATTTTTATGAAATCTAATATCCTTTAACATACCCCCAAGCAATTCTTAAGGCAGTGGCAACATGGTTATATCAAGAGTTGAAAGCAAAAATAAAAGAAGGGGATGATGGCATCACTACTATTAATCTGAACAAACAATGTATCAGATACAGAAGAGATCGACATGCAAGTATGGAAAAATGGGTACCATTTTGTAAGAAATGGAACTATTGTAATTTGATTAATCATTTGGAAAAGGTTTGTCTTGAGTCTAAAAAAGTACAGATTAAACCAAAATCTATTAAAATAAATTCAATTCACAATTATAACGGCGAAAATACTACAACCTCAATTGATTCCCACGACAATTCTAAATATACAAGACAGGAGGACAATTCCTCATGAAATACAGGTTCAATTGAAAAGTGCTCCATGTGCTATGTTCCTTGATACTAGAGCAAGACTTTCATGTGCAGGGATAAACATTTGAAACAAAAACGGGAGACCTGCGTTACCTTTAGCCCCATTGCTAAAAGCACATACCGATAAGGAAATTAAAATATATGGAAAACCGAAGTAAGTGTTAGACCTTAAAACAAGACCAAAGTTTTACCTCTTATAATCACAATACAAAATGATATACCTGTGTTTGGCAGGGAATGGATGAATATATTTGACATCAAATTAGTGGTTTATAAAGTTTATAATATCACTTCTAAAGGTGAATTCAGCACACTAAACAAGCTATTGGAAAAATATAAGAACGTATTTGAAGTAAACCAGCAAGGAATAAAAGAACACGTAGCAAGTATTATTCTAAACAAGAGGCCAATCCAGCGGCTCTAAATCCTCGACCAGTTCCAATTGTACTTATACGAAAGATTGAAAGTGAACTTGGAAGAATAATAAGTAAAGGAATAATAGAATCTGTAAATCGTTTAAAGGGTGATATCAAATGGGCCACAACAGTTGTTTGCATCAATAAGCTCAATGGGTTAATTTCACTGTGTGAAGATTTTAAATGCACTATAAATAAGTATGTCAGCTAATGCCACTAAACATTACCAAGGTTTGAGAAGATAATGTTTCATCATAAGCGGTCCATAAAATTGTCCGTAATTGTAACTTAAGGACGTGTATTTCCAGTTAAGGGCAGATCAGGATTCAAAAAAGTTTTTAACGATCGCTACACATTAAGGATACATTCGATATTTAATATTTCGTTTCGAAATTTTGACAGCAACTGCAATTTTTCAGAAGCTAATTGATAAAATTTTGCAGGGTATTGATGGTAAGGATTGCTTTTTGGACGATATAATTGTTGGAGATAGGGACACACAAGAACATTTAGAACACCTAGAGCAGTTTTATAAAAGCTAAAAACATGTAATATTGCAACTAAAGTAGAAAATTTTTAATTTTTGCATGAAAGATTTGCATACCTATGGCATATTTTTGATAAAAATGGTATTCATCCAACAGAATATCATCTAGAACCTATCCAAAACCAGTAGGTCCCATCTAATGTCAAATACGTGAAAGCTTTCTTATGATGCATTGCATGTCATTCAAAATTTGTTAAAATGTAACGTCCACCTTGTAAACCACATATGCTTTAATCAAAAAGAATGTGAGATGGGAAGGTTCTAATACACATCAGATTTTGTTTGAAAATCTAGAAACATATTAACATCATATGCAACGTTAATACATTTCAGTGATGATTGGCCGATATATATTACATCTGGTGTTTCCAGAACTGGAATAGTAGCTGCTCTTATGCAGAAAACACTTGAAGGGGTAAATCGACCTGTACCTTACCCTTCTAGAACACTTTCAAGCGCTGGAATTAATTACTTTACCACGGATCGTGAAGGCCTCGCAATAATATTTGTCCTAGGTAAATTTCGTGATTACCTTTTTGGAAAGAAGTTTACCCTTATTACGGATCATCGACCTCTGGAATACATTTTTAACAACCGGTCACGGAAATAAATATAATATCTTCCAGACTAACTGGTTAGACTCAAAAACTATCTGCATATCCATATTAAATAATAATATAAATAAGGATATGAGGTAAAATATCAGGTTCCTTGTAGAAGCTTACATCAGGAAGATCCCATGTGTGATAATAGTGTAATTGATGGAAGGCAAGTCTATATGGTTTTTGAAGCCATAAAGCTTAATTGAAAGTCGATACAGGGCATACTCCAAATGACAGATTATTATTTTGAATAAAGTTTTTGTTAAATGGGTAGCCCAATCCTGAATATATTTCCGGTGCTATACAGCCATATTACGAACCTCGTAATGGAGTTTCGGTCAATTGAAGGATTTTATTGCGAAATGTTAGAATAATTGTCCTATCAGCGTTAAAAAGATGCTTTCGAATACTTTAATATGGGTTATTCAGGAAAACAATCAATGCTACCAATAAACTTTTTTATATTTGCCCACGAAAAATTTTGTTTGCAGTATATAAATCGGTTTCACGCTTTAATGAATGCAAAAGTAATGCTCCCAACGTTCTAGAGACGCCATCATAATCTTTGGCCAATTGTATTTACACTATGGGAAGGGCTCCATATCGACTTTACGGGGCCAATCAAAGGTAAAATGTAGTTGGTAGTTGTGGAAGTTGTATTTGAAAAGGAATACATTTAATATAAATAATATACTATCTGATAATCAAAAAGGACCGCCGCACTCTATTTCCGCCTCGTGTAACTATTTTATATGTTCCGAATATTCACGAATGCGGGTCGTGATTTTATTGGTCTTAACATCCTCCTTCACATCAACATCACAAAACAAATATTTTTTGAGGTATTCCTTATCCATTATATTCCTACATTTTGTAAGTATGTCAAATAAGTTTAAATCTGTTTGTACATAAGATACATTTGTTTGGTGACGAATGTAATGGGCACGAATATCTGTGTTTGCATTTTTGACCAATTTTTCCATCAATTAAAGCAATCGCTGCGGTATTATCACATTTAATTTCGGTAAAACTTTGAATGTTTATTTTCATTTCTTTGCACAGATTTCGTAAATATGTAGCTTCTTTACTAGCTTCTGTAAGAGATATATATTAGGCTTCGCACGTAGATAATGCTACAGATTTCTGTTTCCTAGTCTTCAACTGATTGGGCTTGAGTTCTTACAAATTTTAAAGATATAGCCACTAATAGATCTCCTTTCAAGTTTATCAGTTCCCAGTCGGAGTCTGAATATCCATGTAATGTTATATCAGAGTGATATGACAATTTATAATCCTTTGTTGCTTTAAGGTATTTAAGATCCGTTTTAGTCCATTAATATGATTCTGTGTAAAACAATTTGAGAATTAAGATAAGTAAGATGTGATAAAGCAAATATCAGGCCTTGTGATTGTAGAGATATATAACAAGTGTCCAATGGCATCACGATACGGGAATGTAAATTCTGGACTAGTATTTGTTTCATTACCATTATCTTCCCAACTAATATTGTTGGAGGGTTTACAATTTTCCATATTAAATTTCTTTAAGATGTTTTCGATGAATCTACTTTGACTAATGCTCCAGGAATCTTCATCATTTCTTTCAAAGTTAATACCTAGGAAGAATCTTAAATCAAGTTTATCTTCTATATTAAAGTTTTCTTTTATCTTCGATTTTAAATCTGTAATCGCGTTTAGGTTCTTTGAAGAGATTAAAATATCATGAACCCATAAAATGACGGTTAGTTGTGCTTGATATTTTTTCGCTCTGGTAGGTGTACAGACATCGATCTATCATAGATTGTGTAAATCCATAATTTATTAGAATTTTAGTTAGTTTATTGTGCCAGTTTCCTCCACTCTGTTTTAGCCCGTACAATGATTTATTTAGCTTCTATACAAGCTTTCGATTCTCTAAGTCATATTCAACGTATCCATCAGGAGATTCAACATATATCT
>LDMZ01037583.1:0-13477 GCA_001455285.1 Sphaeromyxa zaharoni | reverse complement strand
GAATTTCAGATATATCAAAATACTTTTTGTCAAATATATTGCTACTCCCATACAAATCTGAACTCCGCATTGATAGAATACGGACTTTGGCATCTTTGAGAATCTTACATTTGACTAAAGTTCCAACCTTAAAATTCGAAAGCGAAACATTTTCAAACTTATCCGAAATATCGGTAATATGTATTAAACCTGATTTTGAATCAGCCATATCAACATAAATGCCAAAGTTCGGGACGATCTTTGATATTGAACATGTAGTTACACTACCTTCCTGTAAACTAGGGGATAGTCGTGTAAGTGATAGATCGAGCAATTTTTTCTGCGGGTTAATACTAGTTACATAACAATTAATAGCTGAACCCATCTTTACCATTTCAAAGGATTCCCCCAGATTGACAGTCTTGATCATACCATAAATACTTGGAGTTACACTTAAATGTACAAACCGAGGATCAATTTTAGAGACAAATCCAACGACAGCCTGCCCAACTTTGAATTCTTTAAGGGTGAGAAAATGATTTTTATTAAAAAATAAATCGGGAATTGGAAGTAAACTAAGTTCACTTACACGATTATCACTCTTTTGACTCATAGATGAAAATGGGGAGTTCGATTTAGCGCTATTATTACGTAAAACGCTAGCAGTTAGTCCTTCTCCAATGCTAAATTTATCTAACGGTATTTCAAAGTTAGAAAAAGATGTTTTTATGTTGGAAGAATGAATGCGACCAACCAATCCATTATTATAAGTTACATTCATAAAGAAGGATGAAATCGCGGAGACACTACACTCCACTTGTTCACATAATCGATAAATTTTGCTTAGATGCTGTT
The DNA here is from genome assembly GCA_001455285.1 of Sphaeromyxa zaharoni. Taxonomy (NCBI): domain Eukaryota; kingdom Metazoa; phylum Cnidaria; class Myxozoa; order Bivalvulida; family Sphaeromyxidae; genus Sphaeromyxa; species Sphaeromyxa zaharoni. The sequence continues at coordinate 12,643 of LDMZ01037583.1, read as the reverse complement.
TTGAATATGCTAATTTTATATTTTTATATTGTGAAACAACACAACATGAAATGCATTTATTAATTGAAAAAAGAGATTCAGAGGGGCACAAGTCATTAACTGTATTTTTGGAAACGAGATAAACGATACGTTCCTGAATAGGAATTTCAGATTTCCTAATAATTCCAATCACGAAACGCTTCTCAATATAAATCACTTCAACATCAGTAAATCCCACATTTTCAGATTCCTTAATACAATTTTCATCGAACTAAATAAATATTATATATTGATAAAGAAAAACGTATGAAGAAGAAATAGCAATTGCTTCGAGTGTTTTGATATCTAAATAAACTATTACTGCCTCAACCGATGATCCCGATTTAAGTTTCTTTTTTCCTATAACCTAAAAAAGATGTAAAATGATTAAAAACCATCTTTCAAGAGCCATCCAGTAACACCGTTATCATAATTAAACCTAAATTTATTTTTAAATTCCGATTCAATTTTAGCAGTGATAGTTTCTCCCACACAAAATCTCTTCTCAAAATTGCTACCTCTATTTTCTAACTTTAAAACATGCTCTAACAGCATATCTTTCTCAGTTAAGTAAGTCTTGAGTAGTTCGTGCCCAAAGAATGGCAATGCATCCATCTTATATAAAGGATTGACTGTAATTTTTTCAAGATTATTACTAGTACATAAAATAATTCTTCTGGAATCTCTTTTTACTTCCTTAACACAAACAATAACCGATTGATCAACCTGATAAGTCTCACGGAGAGAAGTTTTATAGGGATCGTCAATATTGCTAAAAGGAAGATAGCCATTCAATAAAGGACTGATAGAAATCACAAGGCCAGTATTTGTGATCGATCGTACAATCCCAGGTATAATAATATCAACAGGTACTTCTTCAAACTTCATTGAAAGTAAACGAGATTGGTGTGATAGGATCATAGATTTTTTTAACGTCCCAGTGCAGGAATACAGATCAAGTGGGTCTTCTTCAAGTATAAGAGCCTTTTCCAGCATATTTGGAAATTCCGATAAACATTTATCGAATATGTCTGTATGCTCAGAGAAGTCTGTTAAATTATTTTTTGAAAATCTAACACGTCTCTTATTTTCAACATTTTTAGTAAAAGCTATCCATATATCATTATCAACTCTTTCAAAACTATGAACTTCTTGAAGTGAATTAACCAAAACTTTTTCGAAGACGTTTTCTTGATTGTCATCAGGTTTGGTAGTCAAAACCATCCTATGCTTATCTGGATCACATTCAATAACTCTACACCTGACAATGGAACCGACTTTGAATGTGGATGTAAGATCACTACCAGTAGCTAAGGCCATTTGTGATCTATGAAGTAGACCTGAAACGTTGTTGAAAAATCGCACAATGCAAAATGATTCTTCGACTTTTTGCACAACTCCTACGTACCATTCTTTCGAAGATGCCGAATAAGACGCCAAGCAAGAATATTCTTCATTTAACAATTCTGACAAGGCTGTAAGGATAACGAATTCATTTTCAAGGTCTATGGAAAGAACTCTACAAGGAATAACATCATCAACAGCGATGGCTTTATTTTCGTGTTCCCTTGGTATAAAGGCATTGATTATACCGTTAATCTTAACTACCATACCCTTGTTAGATCTTCGAACAAACTTTGCATTTACAAGTAATCCTACAGAGAGATGATCGATCGATGTAATACTGGTCTCTAAGTAATCTTTTGTATTATTTACCTTGCAAACACCATTGAAGTAGTTTTTCTCAACTATTTTACACTTCAATTTTTCTCCTTTAGCGAACAAAGTTGATATTTTTTTATCTTCTTTCACATCAAGAGTTGATTTAGTACCGAAGGCTCGAAATTTAGAATTTTTGATATGAAAAAGGAATCCAAATCCTGGAAGGTATTCATAAGCTTTGACGGATATTAAATCACCAGTCTTTAACTTTGAGGGTTCCTTTTCCAAGTAGACTGAATTAAAAGAAAATATATGTTGCAGTGCCGAAATGGATATATTTTTCATATCAGGATCGATTCTTATAATTTTAAAATTTAGTTGATCTCCGATAGCTGTCTTTTTAATTGATTTTCTTCTGTAACCAACGTGAACAATTGGTAATGATGCCCTTAATGTGGAAGAAAGGGACACGACATAATGACTGCTTGATATCTAGAGATACTTAACCAAAAGAAGGGATCCATAAACCGATTGAATTTCACCAAAAACTGTTCCACCTGGCAAGTAATCAGAATGAGTGTTCATTTTGGGATTCTACATAAAATTAATACCATATAAAAGATAAAAACATCATTCAATTCAGGGTACGAAAGTGATAAATTAGCAATTCTTCTTGCAGAACCAAAGGATTCAATTATAAAAAACCTTGACATACCAACTAACAGCTTTTCTAATATAAATTACTAATAAAATTTAATAAACTTATGTATGTACAAACATTATTAAGAAAACAGACTAAGTTTTAGTTCTAGTAGTAATATTAAACAAATTTTTTAACATATTATTATTTAATTAGTTTTACTAATTTTTAATAAATACCAGAATATATTTTAAACTAAGTACCGTTCCTACGAATGATAGTGTACGAATCAATCCATATAGCAGATGAAAATATTTATTAAATCTAAATCTTCTATAAATAACTTTTAAAAAAGGGACAATATAACTGTTTAACGTTATAAACTTACTAAATAATACTCTATATTATAATACTAAGGAAGCTTTCGGCAAAAGGTCTAATATAATACTATAAAAATATCACATGGAAAGTTATTTTCTTAAAACAATCAAATTTTTATGTAAGCATGATGACAAAAAAAGTAAAAAGAATGCTTATGATATTATTGAATCCAGAGCCTGAGGTAATTTCTACATCATAACAAGGTGTGACTACACAGGTTCCTTACTAATATACGATTTCTTATATATTACCTTAGTTGTTTCCCACTGCCTGTGTATATAAAAAATGCGTATGACAGGTTAAAATCTAAAAAAAAGGGAAAGGATCGTATTTTAACATTTCACTATAAGGTACCACAAAACATAACATGAAAGGACTGAGATACTAACAAAGAATGATATCAGATAATTTTAATTTAAATATGACTTAATAAAAACAGTTAAGAGCTAATTCTCGCCACTAATGGAGGTTAAGTGCCAATAAAGATATACATTACACAGTAAAAGAATTTATTATTCATTTGATAGCTTAAAACATTATCATAGCATGATTATTAGGATCAAATATCTTTTAACACAGTTTAAAACAATATAATTTCAAAGGTAGTTGTCATAAAAATCTTTATTTTCATATATTAAGTGGAAAATAAAATGGAGACAATATCCATATTATATCCTATAACATAATTACTTTAAAGAAAATAAAATTTTAAATTTCAAAAATTGGGTATTTTACAGATTTCATGATTTTCTATAATTTCAGTAAACTCTGTCAAATATGTTATTGTTTAATTCCTTTAACTTTTTAGAGATATAGAAATTTACTCTTGTGCAAGGCAAATTTCAAAGATATAACCATATGCTTCGGAAGATTGAAAGTTATAAATATTCAATTACTGAAAGAAAAACAGTTTTAGTACCCACAAAAAGGGGTGATATTTGTATGAAAAGTCTAAAATAATTGAGCCCAGAAACGTTTGAGTATATACTGTTATTAAGAACCTCCCGTTGACGTTGAAAATGAGTAATAATTCATAACATCTTGAATATAATGTAATCTTTCATAAAATATATTAAGCAATCAAGTTATGGATTGGTAGAATAGAGTTCATAGATACATCTGTTACAAAACTCCCTCTCGAATTAAAATATTTTTTTGAATCTTCGAAAATACTAAATAACAGATTGTTTCCTTCAATCAGCGAACATAAGAGTATCTTTTTTACGTAATGTTTGTTTTTATTCTTCTTGATATGGAAGAATTGGTGCTATTGTGATAAAAACGATATTTTAACAGATTATCTATTTTATAGATAATAATGAAATATTTAAAAATTGCTCCAGTATATGCATTATCAGTGACAATTGCCAATAAATTTAAAAAATATTTTTCTAACAAATAATTTACGGTTAGCAATGAGATTTCGTAAAATAATAATAATGATTTACAAATGGCAAGTTAACTCGAAAATTTGAGGTTGTAACTTCCTTTTTGTTCTGTTTAGTTTTTATTCCGAATAAATTATTACGAACAAACACAAAATCTTTCTAGCAGTGCCTTGGTCGAAAAGATATTAAAAATACAAAAGTAGTTAATAATTCCACAAAAAATTCTGGTACGAAATTTGTCTAAATCAAATGACACTCTCTTGATAACTTTACCTTAAAACAGAATATTTTTTAGAAGTCTCCTTTGTTTCCATTTTAAGAAACTGTTATTTGAGTAAAATTTATTAACCTTATTAAGCAATCTTAAAATTACAAAACAATTAACAAAATATTTATACTCAAAAGCTATTTATGGATATTTCTAATGATCAAAAATGTAAAAGTATATAAAAAATATTGAATGACTTTTATACATCAATCGATGAATTGTTGTATCATTATAAACTCAAAAAAATGTTAGTTTTCATTAAAAAATATTTCTTCATGCTATGAACAAAAGGAAAATTATTTTAATTAACGATCATACCAAGCTAATAAATTTTGTTTATATTAACATCAGTTGTTTGTAACAAATCAAAGTGACCAGCAGATAAAGATTTGCAGTAAACATAGCTTACAAGCCAGAGATCTCTAACTTGGCGATTCTAACACAGCGCTAGATGATAAAAAATTAACATATCAACTTAAAAACTATTTTAAATATTTAGTTTATTGGTTGAATGATAAAAGGAACAAATTTTTAACTTTTTTAAATTGTAGTACTGACGTTTATGTTGAGTTATAACTTCAAACCCATCATAACAAAGTTCTCCATGGAATATATTTTCTTTCATGTCCGAATAACAAATTACACTGATGTTATTTCTGCCGATTTGGTCCAAGATATGCTCAGCTGGTAATATTTTTGGTTCAAATATTACGTATTCGTCCTACAGAGATAATTGTTTTGAAATATTTTTCCAGATATGTTATATTATTATAATTTTCATAAGGAAACCGCAACGGAATTTCATTTTATAAAAGTTACGTAATTATTTATAAGCATGAAAATCTTAAAAAATAAAGCAAAGAACAAATAAATACATGAACAGTATTAAAAACAAAAGTACATAAAAAATAGAATAAGTTTATAACTGAATAGTAAAATGGCTATGGAACTGTTAAATGGAACAAACGTTAGATTCTCCATGAACATCCATGCCTTCCGAGATTTAATGACCCAATACAGGGCATTTTCATTAAAATTATATCAAACCGGTCACTTTACATGTATATAAGTAGTCAAAAATTCCAAATAGCGTGAATGTCAAAACTACAAGATATGGGTACGGTAGAATACCCAAAATCATGAAATCAAACTGCAAATGTTATTTATAGGTAAGAAAAGGCCGAATTTAAAATTAAACAGGTATTATTAAATGACTAAGATTGAAAAATATTGTTTTTATAAATTCAGCAAATGCCAATAGTGAAAACATAGTAAAATTTATTTCAAGATTAATTTATGTTCATAATGAACTTTTTATCGTACTCGTAATTCTACAAAAATAAGTAGTAGTCAAATAGATCGCATAGTTTTCAAAACCTTACAATTATCATATTGATGACTGGGTAAAGTATATATAGACTCCAAATTTTTTTCCGATTAATGAAGTCGCAGTTCCATATCGATTTATCATAAATTTTATATATTTTTACCCAGTAAACTAACCGAATTTAAATTTAGAGTATTAATATTTTATTTGTGAAAATAAAATTGGAGTAATTCATAATTATTAGAATAACCAATAATTTCAGGCGATGAAGGTGCATTTGTATAGGAAAATCGGATCATTAAAACATTTTGATTCAAATATTTTCTTTTCGTATACTAAACTTTCAGTTATTGAAAGCCTATTTTAATTATAGCTATACGTTAAAATCATAACCAATTTATAAAAAAAATTTTAAGGTATATAGACTTTCACTATATTTTTTAAAAGCGTAAAGGATGTAAATTAATTTACTACCTAATATATCCATGTATAAGTAAGTACCTTACAAAATGAAAAAAAATGTACATAGAAAAAAGCGACTAGTCTTCTTACAAGGCTGATCTGAACAAACGCTCATATAATGGTGCTTCACCTTAAGAAATATTTAAGTCTATAAGATATCTCACAGAATTTCATATTTCAGTGTAATCTACTTCATTATACTCACAATCATCTTGAAATGCATATTTAGCTTTAACAAATTATTAATGTGACCCTCAACCATATAATAGAAACCATCAATGAAGAGGAAGTGCTGTCAAACTAATATAAACTGGAAACATTACACTTGGTACCAAGAATAGACTTATAGATGGGTATACAAGGTAGTAATTTCTTTAATATAATAACTGATTAAATATTGAATATAGAGTAAACCTTTAGTTTTTGGCAAAAACCCCATAAACCCATCGATTCCAAATTTGACTTCGTATCCGTGATCCTCCTCACTATAAATGTATCCCCACAAAGTAGCTCCAACAGAAATGTCGCTTTTGGATAGGCATATATTTATCAGAACAGGATCTAATGAGATTCTAAGTTTGCGATGAGTACTTTCAGATTCGTTCTTTACGGAGAGAACAGCGCATGAAACAAACTGATTTGGTTTGATTAGTTCTCTTAATTTATTTCTTCTCTAGAAAATTATAAATCTAGAAATGAACTACTTGATCCATTGAAGATACTGAATCTCCATCGTCAGAAAGTAGTGTTGATACGATGGGATTTATGGCATCAAAGCTCAAAAAACCAAACTTGTTATCAGGTACTTGAACGATGATCTCATTTCTACTAATTTTCTTGATACAGCCCAGAAGGAGCGATGATTCACACACTTCCTAATTAATTCAATGAAAAAAGAGACTGAAACAGCAAAATTGAAATTATTCGACGAGCTTAAGGTCATAACGGCTAAATCACGAGAAGATTTTTTCGTACGGAAGCGTGAAATGTCGGTATATTCTTTGTTTTATACTTTTCGATTTTTTCGCTGTATATTCCCCTAGTTCTATTTAAAGTAATTCTTAATTAAATTGTATGTGGAGTCATAAAATTTTGAACTAAAATTTTTTTTGATCCGTTGTTATACAGAATAGGTATGCTGTTTTATGATTTTGTTTTGGTTGGCTTCGATAAAAGATTGATAACTGTTTTTTAAAGCGGCTGTTCTTCGAAAATTTTCATTTAGCTTCCCGCTTACAAGCTTATATCTCTAGATATTGAAAGGAAAGAAAATGTGTGAATCTCTAATCGATTAGCTGATCCCTCCTTCTTTATGTCCATGTATGAGGATTGTTAACTGATTTAATGAGAGATTTTTGGTTTTGGGCTAAAATTTGAAATTCCAAAGTAAACTAATTACTCCTTGTGTTGAAATAGGTTTAGCTTAATAATAAAATGCTTAAATAACTCATTAAACTCCAAACGGACAATTTTTGAAAAAATTATACGATGATTACTTATTTTTGATTTTCGGTGACGTAGCTTTTATATAAATTTGTATATGGATTTTTCAAAATAAAAAATAAAACCATCCATAAGTTCGATTACTCTTTCTTTGTTTTTTTAATCTTTTATAGTACTACCCCTTCAAAGTTGTTTTTTAAAATAGTCATACAGACAAATCTAGTGTTTGCACACTGAGAAAATGTGGTCAGCTTATAGGTGGCTCAGAAATTTTTTTAATACAGTATTCATCCTGTAATTAAAGGATATTGTAATTTTTGTTGATAACAAAAACGAAGGTAAGGACGATTTTTTCGTTTAAAAAAAAATTGGTCAAAGCAAAGATTTTTATATCTCTAAAATGGAAATTTTCCGTTCGACTAACTATTGATATGTTATTTTTTGTTTATTTTGCACAGTTTTAAATTATATAATAAATTTATATAAAGTTTATCAACAAAATAAAATTTCATAAAGCTTGCTAATATTTAAATTTTTTATTCTATAATGATCAAGGAACAAAATAAAGAAGTCAATGAGATTATTAGATTCTAATGTTTGAAATAAAAATTTCTTTATAAATATATTTCACATAAAATTCGTTAAGTGACATTGTAAATATGCCTAGGCTATTACTCGTCTCTCCCCTGATGAGGGTTTATAAGCGCTTTCAAAGTAATTCAAATAAGGATGTTTAAAAACCAGTTTTGGCACAACCGTAAGAGAGTTTCCGTCTTTAAATATTAACTAAATATACTCCATTAATTTGTGTCGGTGCATGGATCTTTCATTTGGAGCCAATTTGTATTCCATCTGTTAGAGTGTGGTCATCCATAAATGAAAAATTGTAAATATATATAAATATATGATGAAGCAAACTATTAAATAAGGCTTTTATGTCATATGCCGCACACGAGGCTCCAGTGCGGCTATTTATATTTTTCCATTTGTTCCGAACGACCTCTTCGTTGGTGATCGTATTCCAACACCATCTGTGGATTCGAAACTGTAAAACAACGATATGAAGTAATAAAAGGTTTTAAAAAATAAAGGCCACTAGTATCAACCAATCACCCATAATTCATTTATTAATAATCTACCACTTGTCGCGGGAACACCATAGCAGTGGGATAAATCACAATATTTGGCCATAAATTTTAATTACAAATTCAGGTGCATGTTACCCACCCTTGATATCAGATTATGAATTAATCTCTGAAGTTATTCTGTATAAAATATATTTACGTGCTATCGTCGTCTCGTCCACAATAATAATTACAAGGCTTCTCATCAATAAATATTAAGACCATTGATAGAAGCTCATGCTTGATATTGTTAACTTTCATTACTCCTTCTAATTTCTTTATAAATATCTATCTATTGATATTTTCTTTTACTTTTATTAAGTTTTAATCGATTTTGACAATTTTTTACCTTACCGACAAACCACGCGATTGCTGTTTACATGAATATAAATTAATTTTTTTGCTTTGGAATATAATACAACCTGTACCGTCTGTTGCCATGTTTATTAAAAAAATCTCTGTTCTAATATTTTTTCATGTTTTGGAAATTGAAAATAGTAGTAAGATATTTCACAGAAAATCTGAGGTTAATCTAAAAAAAAACTGTTCCTCCCATTATTTCACATGTTGTAACGAAACATATAAGTCATAAACAATACCTTCAGATACTATGTGTATAAGCATTTGGATCAAATACTGAACCCGTATCTCTGAGTCATATGACCTACCGATAGTCCACAGCATCTAACATCTTACTTTGCTAAACGCATAATTATATGCGTTACATTTTGTTGTGTATTACGTGTAAAGGCTATCATTCAACGATTAGAAAAACCCATTATTATTCATTTTAAAATCAATATAAAGGTGAATTATCTTGAAAGTTTTCTCACCATAAATAGTGTAACATCTATTTAGAGAATACGTTATTGGCATGTTTTCAAACAAATCTGAATGTATCATTTAAAATGTTTTACTAGAACTTAGCCACGTTTTACATTACGTATTTCGTAAGAATGAACAAACTTAGATTCATCAATTTTTTACTATATATTTTTCAAAAAAAATTTGATTTTGCTAAGTTATAATTATTTATTCATACAACTTCGTTTTTAATTCTTGCTGCTAAATCGCTTCTGGTGTATATCAATTATAATAGGCCAAGGCTTAATCCTTTCCAGTATTCAAAATTTTCTATCCTTCATTACTTTAATAGAGTAAGAATGTAAACGAAATATCTTTAGAAAACTTCTCTTAGTATAAATCTCTACCCTAATTCATAAAATTTATAGTAAATTTTGTTTAATATACTTATTCATGTTAGGAATAACACACTCCTGACCGAATTAAGACAATTTTTTATTCTAAAAAAACAAAATCGACGGTTAGATTATATTTTTATGCTAGGCTTTCTTCAAAAAACTAATAAAGTCAATTATAATCATTCAGAAACTTCATTTAACATTATGTACGACTTATATTATAAAATTGATTTCGCATATTCACATCGGAATTTTTTACCTTGGATGTTATAAAGATGTAATAAATGTGTTTTAAAAAAGTAAAATAAAAGGTATAATATAATTTTTTCAATATTAAATGAAGATTCATAGACTATTTACACGAAAAACCCTCATGAGCGAGATAAATGGATATTAAAGTCTTTAAGGTATTTATCTGAAAACTTTTCCTATGATAATAAATTTTTTCCTTGATTTAAGTAATTTAAATACATATGAAAATTGATAAACAATTATTATCCTGAGTTTATCAATTAACTTCCGAAAGATCCTCAATATATAAACATCAAAAATGGTATGGAAATAATAAAATTTTCTTTATTTATGAAATAGCGATAAATAATTCATAACAAATAATTTTGTTGCAAAATGTAATTTAATCAGAAAATTGGTAATTTCTGAAATGAAGTTCTTGTATTCGGCCTATTAACCTTAACTGAGCTAAGGTAGTAGTTGACCTTGGAGAGTCGTCCAACCGGTGGTGCGAATTCATAATGACCGGAATCTTTATTAAAATAATCCATAAAGTAGTACATGACTCTACAAATACTTGCCCTTAAAAAATGTCACGAGGATTTTCACCCTTCTATAATGTCTAAGTAGTTACGACAAAGTAATTATTAAAAATTGAAACATTCTTTAATGACTAGATAAAACGTAATAAAGATATTCTATAGTAACGTTATATGTTCCTAAATTATTTATCTAAGTTAATTGATACCCCAGTATTGTAAAAGTATATTTAAATCTAATATCTTTTATATATTAAGAAAATTTGATTTGGAAGGTATTATGTTTAGACTTGTTGAATAATATTATTAAATGTATTAAATTGAAAGATATGCTGCATTAAGTAATGAATAACTGTTTGGCCTTTTGGTACCCATGGAGTATCTGGCAGTGCGTACCTTGGCCGTGAATACCGACCTTCGTCATTCCTAGGACTTCCATTCTTGTCATGAGTATTCATTCGTGTTTTGAACGGTGAGGAGCTCTTTACAAATCAATAATTAATACTACACGTGTAAATAAAATATAGGGCACTAAGTCTAGTCGTAAAGAACGATAATTGGCGAAAATATATATGTGGACACCACTGGATTATAAAATGAAATAAAAAAATAAATATGCTATATTATACTGTCATAAGAAGATCTAGCAGCATAACTATGTAGCCAACGTATTATATTGATTTCATAGGTGGACACTTACATGGACGTGGAACCTAATGGGCTGACTTGCATTAATGAAATCTCCTATCAAACATTTTAATCTCAGAAAAACGAAATTTGTAACTAATTGTTAAATTAATTATTTCCTGTCATTTTTCTTGTCAGTCACACTGCATGGTTTCCAATTTTTTCCGGAACTAAGATTATTTTGGATGTCCCTAGTTCACACATGATAAGATATTTTCAAAAAATAACAGGTAATGGATTTTTAATAAATTAATAGAAAAATCCTGCGTCAACTTATTTAAAACTGTGTATTTAACAAATAAAAAATTATTGACCCGGATTTTATATTTATATGGCTATGTATAATTATGAGAGTATTTTATAGATTGCGGAAACGGGTGTGCGATTTTTGCACATTTCTATCGTTACACAATATCTTTGAGTATATGAAAAAATAAAATGATGATCGAAAGGCGCATCGAGGGTAAATCATAGAGAGTGCAATTGAAATCTATAACTACCTCATTTCGAATTGAAAAAGAGTAGCAGACACTATGTGGAACTGATTTCTTATTACAAACATTCCAATTCACAAAGTTATTGCTAAAAGTACAATCCGAATTTTGGAACCAGTAGTCCGGAAATTATCCAATTAAAAATATATCATGAGAATTATTCAAAAATATCTAAATAGGAAAATGCATCACGGAAATGAATAAGCATCGAGGAATTCATCGTTTAGGTTAAACTGCATTTAACCATGATTGGTGCAAGTTTTCTTTACCTTAATGAAAAACTTGATGGAATTAATTTTTTTATGTTCTACTGAAGCTGGTATTAATTTATTTCCAAACATAGAGCATTGGTTTTAAGACGGCACATTGAAAAGCTGTTCATCACACTTCAGTCATTAATAATTTTTATGAAGTATAAGGTGGGCGTGTTATTGTACGATTCGTATAAATTTTAATGACTATAAAAATATCTTATGACTATAATTAAATATAAAATATCATATCATTCATGCGTAACATTTCAACTCTTTGGTGCATTATAAAATCAAAACAACAAGCTGGTTGAAGTCACATCCAATATACATTATTAGAGAATATTATGATTTTAAAAGGATAAAAATTAAGTCTGAAATTCATCGAAAATACCTAAATAATCCGGATTTTGTACTTCTCCTACTCCAACCGCAGATTAGCAAACAACGTGAGAACGAAGGTAAAAAACTGGTAGCGTTGCCCTAGCACAAGGGTAGGTAATGGGGGTCGTTTTAGTGGGTGAAA
>LDMZ01037574.1:0-11462 GCA_001455285.1 Sphaeromyxa zaharoni | reverse complement strand
CAAGAAATGATAGGATATGTGAATCATTGAATGTTGAAAATCAGTCTCAGAAAGTTTATTTCGGAGTAATTTTGAGCGTAAAATTTTATAATCAAATATTTCCATTAATTCGTTAACGTCAGGTCCTTCCAGAGAAAAGGTTTTCAATAAAAGTCTGAATATAAAAATTGATGATGTCCGAAGATTTTCAGCGAAAACATCTGCTGTTAATCCTTCTTTACTTTCAGAAAAGGTTTCTGACGAAAACGTACTGCATAAATCATCTGGCATATTAACATCATATCCAGTCTCATGTTTAGTAAAAATACCAGAAGGCTTTTTGCACAATATAATTAACGATTCTTTCATATGGTAGAGTTCAGAAATACACCTAAGATAATTATATATGCACTTCTCGTTTGAAAGCAGATTAGAGCCCTTTAAAATCGATGAACTAATACATGTATTTACCAATGTTAAAATATTATTCTGATATTTACTTAGATCACTAAATGTAGGCGACATAAGGTTATCTTTCACATTTTTCACAGGCAATGATTTCAGGCTCTCTATAATAAATGAATCTTTTGAGTCATCTTTAAGGGCAAGAATATTTATCCCCACTAGAATTAGTTGGATTGCAGTTTGAAAGGGAAAAATAATATTTACAAACGATGAAAAATTATTTTCTATCTTCGAATAGAACGATGCTATAATTTCCTTCAGAGGGAAGTATTTTTTAAAAATATCTGACGAATCGGAAAAATTTTCTATATCAAAATCAAATATACTTGGGAGTGAGGCCGAGAATGTTTGTACTAAATTTCTGAGTTCTTCATATTTTTGCTTTCCTTCTCTGTAAAACATTGGAACGTAATCCTCTGATTCTTTCTCATAGTACCCACCGAGTTCATTTAGCAAGAATTCTGAAATATCAATGCAAAAATCAGGGGTTATAGCTGAATCATTTTTAAAGCCATACAAAAATTTTTTAAATGTGGCTCTTAAGGAGGATTCGTCATTTATTAAATTATGATAATTAGAACAAAGTTCTGAGAAGCTCTGTTTATAGAAGAAATGATCCACGGGTGAAAGGCCACGTAGGAGTTGTGATATGATATATCCAACCATGATCAGTTGAGAACCCAAACAACATGAAGTGCTCTCATTATCCAATCCAGTTTGAAATAAAACCTTAGATAAAGCCTTAACGTTCTCAACTTGAAATCCAATGACTCTTTGGAAAATAGTAGAGATGTGATCAAAATTGTCAAATATATATGAATCGTTGATAGTGATCTCATCTGCTATCTTCAAAAAAACTTCACTATTATCCCGATCTACCATGCAGCAAATATTCAAAAGGTTCACAAAGAAACTTTTAATAAACACTGAAATTACATCACTTAATTGATTGTAAAAGAGACCACTCCAGCTTGAATAGGTTGAGAAATTAACCCAAAGTGAAGTAAAAAATCTAAGGTTTGCATAGGAAAACATTTTTATGTCCTTTATGCCCACATCATATGATATTTTTTCAAAAGAGTCCGGGTTAAAATCAGTACTGTCATTTTTAAACATATCTTCAAACATCCCTTTAATAGGGTTAAATCCGGAGTCCATAGTGAAGCTACTGTTTAAGTGTTTCAAAAATTGTAAAACAGAAACTAAAGAATTTGTTTGAACTAATCTTTTATCATTAAAATAGGATGATGTGATATACATAAGTGAAAGCAATGGCATTTGAGTATATTGCAAGGCGTATATTATTTTTTGGGGGACATTTTGAAAAGGCTTTTTTGAATTGATAAAAAGTTTTATAATCTTGTCTGAAAATGGTATAATACAAAGGCGACTAAGAAATTTGTGAAACGTTGAATCAGGGGGAGAATGCTTGCAAATGGCAAAAAATTCATTCCACCGAGCAGCATTATTACAAGACAAGCCAAAGTATTTAGTGGCTATGCTGACTGGATTGATATCTTCTCTCGTTATGTTGCAGTTCACCCAGCAAGAATTCATAATCACTGATACCCAGTGATCGTCATATTTTGAACAGTAATTACTGAAAGTAGCAAACAACATGTTATTAGATATAATATTAGGTACATCGATGGAATAATTATATACATTATCTAATTCACTTAAAATCTTCGATGAAAATTGTATAAACTGATTTATGCGTGCTGATTTGATCAAACTAAGTTTGTATCGAAACATGTACCATTTCATTGATAAATCAGTAGCGCCTTCAGAATTCAGGGAATTACATAATATGATAATAAGGTGATGTATCACACTAAAGCATTGGATATCATTTTCCTTACATTCATCTATATAATCAAATACAAGGTTTATAATTAGATCCTTGACATGAGAAATCGTATCATTGACATTACTATCTATGCTCTTTAGCTTAAAACTTTTAAGTAGATACAGGCAACGAAGAGTAAAAAGGTATTTTAATGAAAGAAATCTTATGAAGTCCGTTTTATAACCACGAAACTCAAGCTGAAATATTACACTGGAATTTAACAGCGGCTGAAGAATATGACACATACTGACAGGATAGTTAATAAAGTCACATATGGAGGCTAGCTCTTTATAAATCTGTCCATGAAGAATAGGAACGCGAGCACTTAACATAGTAAACAGGTCTTTAGAAGTTTGCTCTAATTCATTGAGAGGCAAAAGTTCTGATAGGATCAGGTCATAGGTATCATCAGATAGAGGAGGCGACGTTGCTTCAAGCTTTGCAAGTGATAAAAGTTTTCTTTGAAAAGAAATACTAGTAACTAAGGGTTGAGAAATATATTTTGAAACACATGGCGAAGACTTGATTATTTCTAAATTAGTTTTTACAACTGAATCAGTTTTGCGTCCATAATTTAAAATTTTAGGAATTTTACTTATGTTCTTTAAAAGAGGAAACCCTAGTTGTCGCAGATTGACTAGTTCAAAGCATTTGATAACATTTTGTATATTTATCTCAAGACATCTATTAACGAAAGCATTTGATAAGTTCCCTAGCACATGATTGTATGTAGAAAAAAATCGAAAATTATTATGTGGATGGATGATCTCAGCTTTATTTGAATCCTGGTTTTCTAGCAACAACTGTCCGTTGTCCTCAAGTAAACTGTTAAGCCGATCTATAATAGCAGGATTGCATAGGTTGATATTTTCAAAAAGAACCCAATATCCATACCTCACTGATTTAGCTAATGGTCCATCAACCCACTTAAACAGCTTGTGATGAGAAGGCAAATCAATGAGGGGTAAAAATTGTTCAAAAATTTTATTAATCTGAGCTGGTAAATCGACCTTAGCAGCCATGGATATTTCAAAAACCTTTTCTTTAACATTAGATATATTCTTTAATACATGAGACACATCCGAGTTATGAAGAAAGCTTATAATTTCATCTAAACGCTCAACATATTTTGTATCCGAAAAATGTTCTTTCATGGTTACAATGACATGAGAGGTTATATCAATCAAATTTCTTGCCTCATCAATAACCGATACCTGGTCATAACATCCTAAGATATCGGAAAGATCAAGTATTGGGGATCCAAAAATAATCTTTACTGGTGCACCAACCAGTGAAGATAAAACTTTAACGATAGAAGATTTCCCACATCCGCTTTCCCCATTTAATAAAACCGGCCAACTCATGTTGTAACCAATACAAAGAAATGATAATAGATGGTACTGACACGGAATAATTTTAGTATCATTTGCTAGTTTTGTCAATTTTTTCCTTTCTATTAATGAGGGACCCACACTAAGATGTGTACTGGTGAGTGCAAAAGAGTTATAAAAATTAGTAATATTATTTAATACAGGTTTCCCAAATATATAATCAAATATATTCATAACTTCTTTCATTCTTTCGAGATCTCGAATTCCAAATATATGAGTCGAACACATAAATAACGGGATATATGCTTCATCAGTGATATTATATCGACGTATCAATTCCAAAATTCTGAACAAATCTCTTAAGTTAAAAATAGAACCATCAATGGTCCTTCGAATTTTGTCATTTGTTTGAACTATTTTTTTAACTAACAGGCTAGGAATATCTTTATACTTCATTAAACATATATCCTCCAAAGTTTCAACAGAAAGCTCATCAATATACAGTTTTATAAAACGATCAAGAAATGACGCTGGTAATGATTTCCTCCCACCTCCGTCTTGAGCTGGGTTTTGACAGGCGAATATTATTGTGCGAGAACGATCAATAGAAAAGGTCCTGTTAAGCTCAGTAATATAGAACTCAGCCCTGTGATCCAGACACGAATTCAGACCTTCTAGTACACTTTGTGGAGCGAGGTTAATTTCATCAAGAATGATCCAGTCACCTTTAATAAGTGATTCAACAAACGGTCCGTTCATCCATTTGAATGATATGTTTTTATCCTCCTTAATTGGTACATTTGTACCAAACAAGTCTGAAAGTTCTGTTTGTTCCGATATATTAATTCTTGTAACGTTGTATCCACAAATGCGGGCCAATTCAATCACTAATGATGTCTTACCATTACCAGGAGGACCCTCTAGCATTATAGGCTTTCTAAATTGTAAAGCTCGCAAAATACGATATATGTTTTCTGAGACGGAGTCAGTAAATATATTATATAATCGACTATCAATATCACCTGAATTAACATCGTTGTTCATTAGTGGAAGGTAATAAGGGTATGTGCCCCATGACTTTCTCTGAGTACAGTATTCATAAGCTCTATCTTTTTTAAAGGACGTACTTATATTTGTTAAGTGTTGGTATTTGTTATAACAAACTTCTAATATCTTATTTCTTGATACACTGTTGAACAAATCCACAAACAAGCAATCAAACCCATCCCAAATCAAATCAAGGGCACTAGTATTAGGTAAAGTAACTAGAAGTGTATTTAGGAATTCTGAAAAATACAGAAGACGACGAACGGTTATAACATTAGAATCACAAAAGTTAGCGATAAAAGAATCTATTAGTTGCATAATTAACTCAGGGATATCAATCGAATTTCCAGTAAGAGAAGTTAGAACCTTGATTTTGAGATTATGCCGTATTATTTCTGTATATTCGAACAAGCTTGAGGGAGAATCACACCATATCTCAGTGAATCTATTTCTTAACGATGGTGAGAGTTCTCTTTTTCCATAATCACCACCCGGATTCATAGTAGCTACTAATCTAAAGTCTTTATGTGCAACGACTGTTTCACAGCTTTCTTCATTCTGCATTATGGGTTTTTCACTAAGAACAATCTTTCTGTCGTTCTCTAGCAGACTATTAAGTCGTTCCAAAACTGAGTCCTCAGCCAGAGATATCTCATCCAGTAAAAAAATACCACCTGATCGCATTGCCTGGACTAATGGGCCGTCTCGCCATTTGAACAGATTTGATGAATCACCGGATGGATACACTGCACCGATGATATCAGACACTTCCATATTAGCATGACAGGAGTAGCTGTAAAGAGGTAGCGCTCTGTACTCGGCGTAGAGTTGTATAATGGTAGTTTTTCCACTACCAGTTGTTCCAACGAGTAAAGCGGATTCACCACAATTTAGACATTCAAAACAAAGTGCAACGTTCTTTATCAAATATTTATTCCATTGTAAATGGGCAAAACAGGGTGGTGTATTATCTATCATATACATTTTTATATCAGAAAATTTGGAAAAATCAAAAATATCAAGATTAAAGCTCCAATTTGGTATTCTTTTAAAATTGTTATTCAAGATATTACTCAAGAGAGATTGTTCAGAAATATCTCTACATCTAGACCCTATAACAAACATACCCGTATCAACTATGTTTTGCTTAGAATCGTTAATAGAATCTTGAAATGAATTAATTATTGAGAATCGGTTAGCCCATTTAAACAGATCACGTAATGTGACAAAACCAAACCTTCCCATAAAAAGAAGATCTTTTCTACGATTAAGCTGTAATTCTTTCATCACCTTTACCATACATTTGGCGTAAGAAGGTGGAACAGAGCCTGTTTTTGACAAAATTTCCGATATTTCGTCATCGCATAATTCAGAAAAATTAACCTGGATGAACCTACTACGAAATGCGCGGGAGAGTTCTTTTCTACCTGAATATGTTCCATAGGGATTCTGAGTGGCAAAGACCCGAAAACCCTCATGAGCTTTAACTAGAGTTTGAGTTTCAGAAATGAAGAACTCCCTATTTTCGTCTAAAACACGATTAAGCATTTCTAACACATCGGATGGTGCCAGGTTCAACTCATCCAAAATAACCCAATCACCTTTTCTCATAGCGCAAATAAAAGGTCCCTCGCGAAATAATATTCCTTCTGACTCAGATGAAGAATAACCACCAATGTAGTCCTGTAGATCAGTATGCTCATGGTTGTTTATTCTAATAACGTTGTTCCCAGTCCGGCGAGAAAGATATGTAACCATACTTGTTTTACCTGCAGCAGTTTCACCTTCCAACAATATGGGAAAGTTACTATAAGAAACTATTCTTGATAATTTGATAAGTTTTGAAACAATCCCAGAAGTTAAAACATAATTTGTATCTATCTCAGACTTTAAATACCCTTTTTGTATAAGAAAACCTTCAATCATCACAAAGCTACTATGATCGATCTTTCTGTTTTGTTTGCACATAAGATTAAATTTACTTTGAAATATTTTTGTTAAATCTTTCTTTATTAAGCATTCCATTTTTGCACCTTCCTGGTCGTCCAATTGAGATACGAAACATAGCATGAAGGATTCGTATATACTTTTTGGATAATTATTACAGGGATTCTTAGAAACTATAGATAATGCTCGGCAGAATGTTCTTAGATTAAAAATATGACTTAACTGGTTTGACTTGTAAACTTGATCAATTTGTTTAAATTTAAAGTACCAATCAACAACAGTTTGAGCTAAAATACTAAGGCCGTATTTATCAAGAAAATGTAACGCTAGCCTACATAAATCTTGTTTGTTCGTGACCTCATCGATGAAAATCTTGGTAAATCTATTTAATATTGGAGAAGGTAAGCTTTTTTTATTGGAATCATTAGCAGGATTCATACAGGCAAATAAGCGGAATTTCGGACTTAAATAAAATCCATCAGGGTCGCCTCCTTCCATGGATATAAGACTGGATGCGTTACCATCAAGTAATGTTGATAGCATATCGAGAACTTCGTTCGGTGCCATATTAACTTCATCAAGTAAGAGCCAATCACCAGTCTTCATAGCCTTCACTATTACTCCATCATAGTAAGATAAGGCTAAAGTTTTATTACCACCGCAAAAAAGTTTGATTTTTTTAACAAGATGCGATATCCTTTCCCATTCAAAGGAAAATTTATTGGAATCTTTTGATGAAAATTTAGAAACCTTAAACATAAGCTTGAGTAAAGATGAATAATCACGATCATTATAGAATTTATATAGAGTTTCTAATAAGCAAGCATTCTTGGAAGAAGAATAGGAATTTTTAAGGAGTGTTTCGAACTTTTCAAATAACAATTTGATATGCTCAATTGAACTACTTGGTTTAATTCCACCGATGAGATCTGAATTATCGGTTTGTTGACCAAAATTGACCACGATAAGGTTTGAGCCATAATTCCTTGCAACCTTTTGTATCACAGTAGTCTTCCCCGTACCTGACTCCCCTATAATGAGAATTGGATTTCGATTATTCAAATTTAACTCAACCAAATTTAAGAGCCTAACAGTGTTCTTCATCAAACACAAAGACCCATCATCTAGAATATTTTTCATTCTTGGGGATATGAAATATGAGTTTTCCATTAGATAATGGTTGACCGTATCATCTGAGAGGGAAAGTAAGGGGGAAACCAATTTTAAAGCCCTGGATCTAGATCCCTCACTGAGTCCGGAGCATAAGGCACTCTCGATGGCTGTGAGAACCATCATGGGGTTGTTGATCGAAGGGCAGCTGTCATAACCATCGTGGTTGATTAGGCCCTCAATCTCGCTTAACCTTGTCCAGAACTGTTTAAAATCTCTTAGTGAAACATCAATGTTATTTGAGGTCATTACAACGAAAATATTCATTAGAAGATCGCTAATATATCTTAGAGATGGATAGTTAACCTCAATGAGGCACTTTAGCTCATCATTTGAGAGTGATGGGAGTTCAATATGAAAAAATCGATTAAAAAAGTTTTCAAAATCCGAAATATTCTTACTATTTTGTCCAACGTTAAATGTTCCGACTAACATGAAATTTTTATGACGATTAATTTGGGATCCATTAGGAAGATAGAGGGATTCCTGATCAAACAACTGGACGACCAAAGCTTGTACATCCAAGGATGCTTGATCGAGTCCATCAAACAGAATGAACCCTCCTTCATTGAGCGCCTTTGCAACAACCCCGTATCTCCAAATCAAAGAATTGGGTACATCCCCAACAGAGTAGGTTCCAATTAATGTCTTGGGATCAAGGTAGGATCCAACATGAACTTCGATGGGTGGTTTAAGATTTAAACCAGCTCTAATTGAGGCTATAAGGGAAGATTTTCCGGTCGTATTGTCGCCGAACAAAAGTACTGGAATGCGTTCAATCAAACATATCATCGTTTGAACAACAGCTATTATATTTGAATCAAAAATCAAATAGTCTCCAAGTTTTTTTAGCCTTCCATCTTCATCAAACGATAGTATATCCTTGTTAAAATCTGATTTTTCAGTGATTTTATCCAATACTTCACGACAATTATTAAATTTAAAAAATTCTTCCATAAATTCTGGTAAAGAACCAATCAAAGAAACACTGAACGACATAAGAATATTTTTGAGGAAAATTATGTGGACCAATCGCTATGCAGTCGCCTCTGTTCGATGCTCGGATGTTTAGCGTGTTTTATATCATTTTTTTTGTTTCTAATTTTTATTGTCTAGAATAACTAAGTTTTCGTTTATTGTTTGTTTTTTATTACTATTTTGTGACTTTTTTAAAGTCAAAACCGTTTATAAACTCTATTTTCGTGCTTAAGGATTGCAATTTGCCTATCATTTTTTGGTATGGGTGTTTGTGGGCGGATAATATTTCGATTGTGTGATGATTTGTACTTGATTAATTTAAATTTTACATTTTATTTTTCTGCGACTGTATCTATTTTATTTGCCACCAGTTGGCGTAAATGTGTCCCAACATGTTGCTAGTATTTGAAAAGAAATTTTAAAATAATGTGTTTAGATGGCATCCAAATTTAATTGTCAACCCTTGTCTGGGGGTCAGAAAATATTTCTCACGTACTTATTAAAACTTCGGAGTTTGAAGGTTTTTTTAAATTAAGTTCACCCGCAGCATAGGAAAATATTTTCGATGCTACAGCCTCGCGTGTTGGTTACCTCAACCTCTACCATAACCTTAATGTAGACTGAATAAAATATATTCACGCTCTTTACAAAATTATTCATAAAGCACACAGATATCTGTATTTTTCAAGTTATAAATAATCTCGTTCGGGCTGTCATATCATGCTTTGTGAAACTTGATGGTATAATGTCCTGGTAAAATCCCGCTCCGGGTTAATAAGACAATTAGATGGATAGGTTTTCATGTTTGGTAAACTCTAGAATACTTCATTTTTCTTTACTTATTAAGATTTTACCGGTACTACGTGTACAAAAGATTATAAAGACTAGATAGCTATAACTACAAAGATGAATAAGGTTTCAATTTTCAAGATACCAAGGGAAAATGGCCCATTTCGATTCTACATCCCTCACTTACCTCAAAAGTGAAGCATTGTAATGTTTGGCTCCATTTATTGTGTTTTTCTAAAGGGAAAATTATTATAAATACCTACTTTCAAAAACAAGTGAATTGATCTAACTAAGCATTTAAAAAGGTAAAATTTATAATCTCTAAGATGAAGGTTATGAAACACCAAAACATACAATAGATAAGTTGGAAACATGCGTATTAAAAATTAATTCTATGTAGATTTAGCGCCAGATGATCATAATCAAAAATTCTTTGATGGAAGAGCATATGATCATAGAGTTACAAGGTTCGTTTGAACGTGCTAAAAACGAGGAAGAAACTTCTGACGTTTTTGGAACTATTGTGTTTAACGATACTGTTTGAACCTAGTTCACTGAATACTAAAAATTTTTAGGGCGTCCCGTATCTCTATATTGGACTTTCCAAAATTGCTGGGCAGGTTATTGTTTTGGAAAAGCCACTAGCTGTTCTTACGAAACAGTTTGTGAATCATGATGATGAAGAATCCTTTACTATTAACTCAGTGATAAAAAGAAAGATTCTGTTTAGTGCTAGACCAATACCCTTAACAGGTATCGGAGAAATTTGATAGAAAAATTCTTAAAATTTTTATTTTTTCATTGGGCCTTATGTATGTTGAGATATCTTTAATCAGGGAAGTTCGGATGTTTTGAATCCAGAAAAATCATTGAAAGGTTGTAAAAGATTTTGTTTAAGTTGCAGAT
Source organism: Sphaeromyxa zaharoni (assembly GCA_001455285.1). Lineage (NCBI taxonomy): Eukaryota > Metazoa > Cnidaria > Myxozoa > Bivalvulida > Sphaeromyxidae > Sphaeromyxa > Sphaeromyxa zaharoni. The sequence goes on along the minus strand of LDMZ01037574.1, from coordinate 1,001 downwards.
GAAGCATAGTGTATTGTGCCTTTCTGACAAAATTTTTCAATCTATTGCCGAGTAAAATTAAAGATTTGATGGAATTCACATCTGGAAAAAAATTATGAGGTTTTAAGCTAGTATGATTTTGTTTTTACGCTACTGTCGTAACAAAAAGAGTGGCAATCTAACCTCGGGTAAGACGGATATTATAATGGTTGGATTTTTCATTTTGACACAACCGATATGGTAACTTTTCCTAGTGGCTTTGTATTTGTTATGCCTTATATTGTAAATCATATGAAATTATCAAAAGTGTAGAGGTACGCTGTTCCATTCTTCTTAGTAGGAGGGGGGCGTTAATAATGTGCATAGATTCATCACAGGCCAACATTTATGAGAAACACCTTTACTTTTCCAATGCGGTGTCGGGTAATTTTAGAAACTTACAGATGCTTTTGACAGACTACAAAAAATTAACCTTTTTTTAAGGTTATTATTTGATAAAAATTAATGTTTGTACCTACATCCTACCTTTTGAGTCTTTCTTCATGACCTATATAGGTTTTCTTGAGTATAATATTGTATTCGCAATTCCTAAATCTTAATATTTTCACGTTAGAATTACGATATGTACTTTGAGTAATGTTTAAAATTAATAAATCATTGTTTATATTATCATGGATGGATTAAAGTGAAGGCTTTTAAAGGTTATTCCATGAATAAGCTGGAAAATTTTAGAAATTAAGGGAAAGACAGGTTTAATTTTTATTAATCTGTCTATATTAGGTACCCTGATGTGTACGTTCCCGTCTATAAATATAGACCAAATATGCTCCTTGATCTGTGCTGGTGAACTGGTTTTTTACCTGGAGCTGTTTTTGATGGGATTGTTGGAATGAGAAACTGGAAAACAATAATTCGAAGTAATAAACAATTTTAAAATGAAAGCTACTAATCTAAGTTACTACCCATAATTTATTTATTAATTATTATCATCTCCTGTTGTGGATATACCGCACTATTATTTA
>LDMZ01037560.1:0-10360 GCA_001455285.1 Sphaeromyxa zaharoni | reverse complement strand
AGATAAAGTACAGGGGTTTCTAAAAGCACGCTAATCTAAACTGCCGCCCGCTTTTTGGGCGTGTACCACATATACAATGAAATAAATCGTTTATGCATCGATGTCTATAGATTCCTTGATACAGTCACATGGTAGATCTATCTAGTACCTACTGAAAGCCTAATTATAGACATGAATAAAAATGGTTCTTGTGTTTTAAATAAACAAGGCTAATACATCAAAATTTAAATTTAGAATTAAATAATTAAAACCTTTCTGGATATAAAACAGTATTGACTTCTAACATATATCGCAGCATGTTTTAATAAGTCAATTTAAAATAAAATATTGAACATAACATCTGCCATATTTTATCTATCCCACTTCAATGATGAAGAAATTTTACAAATTTTCAAAACTTCGAGTATTTTGAATCACATACGGTTTAGATGGAATAAAGTTTTAGTGTGCCACGCACTGTAAACGAGCTATTTTGAACACTGTACAAAGTTATTTAAAGCGTTCATCCAATAAAAAAATTTAAAAATTTGGATTTTTTTTAAGTTCATAAACACGATAAAGCTTAATACAGCATAATTAGAAAAACAATTCTTTGTTTATTTTTATAATTAGTACTTAAAAGTTTAATTTTTGCATTTCGCAATTAAACTTGGATAGAGATATAACAAATTTATGGTGTACATTTAATATCAGATAAATTTTTCCGGTAATTAATTACATAATAATTCGTCATATCTAATTGGAATTTAAACATTGTTTCATCACCTAAATTAATAAGAAAATTAATGTATTCCGTAAAAAAAATAATAACGAACTTATTATAAATAAAGATTTATTTTGGACAAATTCGATGTTACAAAAGTTTTATAATTTGAGTTTTTTGTTTAATGATGTATTTAAATCCTAACCCGAGAGAGTAAATTATATATATATATATCCACTATGATACATTTATATAATATTTAATTATAAAACCAGGATGAATTAATTAATTCTGAGCTGATAATTTCTGATGTATATGAACTTATATCAATCTGTCACAATGCGACTGTAAAAATGAACAAATAGTACCATTTTTTCACTATGAACGAATTCTTTACCAGCCCCTTATGAGTATAAAGCGAAATTTATTGTATATATATATAAGTAGGAAGTTGCTTACAAACCGATTTGTAAAATAATATTTAATTTCTTTAGATATGGTGTTTATTGACATTTTTTTAAATCTTAGACTGTTTTTAAAACTAAGTAATATGTATATCTAAATTGGTGAAAAGATCTTTTTAAGATAAAAATGTTATAAAACAACAGGGGCTAAAATGTATCGTTCCAATTTAAATCTTATTTAAAATTTTAGTTTATACATTATTGTAAGAATGACAAAAGTAAGTTAAAAACAGAAAATAGGTGTCTTGGTTGATCAATTAACTACACAAGATAATACAAATTATAGATTTATCAAAATAAAGTACGCAGATTAATTTATGACTAAATAAGATTATTGGCTAAAATTGTTTTCTTTTATTTAAGAACCTGAATTATTTCATTAGTAGGAAAATTCTGAAGTGATAATATCCATTCAATTTGTTACAAATTTTTTAAGGGAGGTTTATGCATTTGGATTTCAGGGGAGTTAATTTAAAGAATTTCATGTAGTATTCATAATTTTTTGTATGGTTTCGTGATAATCATTGATTTATAAATTCAAAAGTATCAGTACATATTATATGAACTTACTCATACCATAAATCGAAAAATATCTAGACATTTCTTATTTTTCATAGTTTGATACATTTAGTACATATTTTTACTTTAACTACAAGGGTTCCAGATCTTGGATCAGCAAGTCCCATTATTTTTGACAAAAGTCGTTGAATTCATATAATATAATTCACAATTCTGTTAACTTCCAAGTGTCATAGATGTTTGATTTATCCAGGAACTATTTCATGCACATCTTTAGAGTTCTTGATGCTTAAAAATATATATTAATGCCTTGAGTATCCTTGTAACATTTTTACTTCAATAATATTTTATTTAATCCTTTTAGTAGATCTAGTACAGCCTATATTCGTATATTGTGACAAAGAGGATATGGAAATGCAACAAGTAAAATCATCATAACAAAAATTACAACTTCAGAAGTTTTAATTAAAGCAAAAATTATTATTTTGATCCATATTTACTTGCCATAGTATTGTTTTTGTGGGGAAAAACAACTTAAGATAGACCTTATGTTATTCAGCAAGGCTTATCGTTATGTCAAATCTTGTTTTATAGTAGTTCCTTGCATATATATGACTTTATATTAATGTTTCTCAGCATTTTGCTTCTTTAAAAATCTATAGTGCTCTTAAGAAAGCAATTTATCGGGCCATTAAAATATTGTTTAAACTGTCAAACTTTACCAAATTTTATTATCATAAATGACTAAAGATTGATTTTTAAGTAGAAATATAGTGAAAACTTAGACACAATTCAGTCCAGTAATGGAGAATCAGAGCCATCAGATTATGTCAAGGTTAATTTCAAAATGCTTCCATGATCAATTTCAAGAAGATTAATGAATTTTGAATTGATGAACCACATTATTATTCTAAGATATACGGTGAAAATATTATTAATAAAGCTTTAGTTGCTACTGGTTTGCATGTTAAGCACAGTGATAGAGTAGGTTATTTTGTTAATATAAACCTGGACATCATTATCAAAATTGAATTAAAAGTAATATCAACAAAATCACAAGAAATAATTAATTTTCCACGTTTATGAATCTATATTGAAATTTTTTATATATGGCTATATATAATTCCAAAATTAAAATGACTGTACGATTTATAAAATTGGGAAAATGAAATCTTATTCTAATAAAAATTAACAAAAATTTGTTAAAAAAAATGAAACGTTTTGTTCCAATAGATAATTGTTTATAAATGTAAAAATATACTGTCTAAATACATCATACTAAAACAGACTGTACTGCTGGTGAACAAGAGGTAGTTTTTTTGGATCGAACAAAATATCTTCTTAAAAACTTAAGATTATTTATTACAGAGGCAAAATACATTGGAGAAAATGTATGATTATATTTAGAACAGAGTTAAAAATATTCTTAACGATGAGTTTTTTAACTTTGTTTCTATTCATTAAAATTTTTTGAATCATATGTTAAGTATGGATCGTAAGCAATCAAATCTAAAAATAAATAAATTCAAAAAGTACTGACATCGAACAAATCATGGACACTTGATCATTTGTGCCCTTTTAAATAAATGAAAATTCTGTTATAATACTAATTTTGATTCCGCCATATTAGTAAACATTTTATGGCCTGATATGAATATTTCAAATATCAATAAAAAATATAACCAAGCTAAGTTTGGAACTATAATCTCAACAAAATGTAACGTCAGTATTTTCTAAAACTCTTGATGTATACCTGATAAACTCGTTTCCATTACATAAAATCATTTTCCACGACCAAACTAAAAGACTTACTGATGTAGTTTAATCCCTTCAAATTTATCTATTTATATTTATATATATATATGCGCCCGGTATAATTTAAACATTTTCTAATCTGAAAATTTTTGGTACTAATGCTTTAGAAGTAATGACGAAAAGTCAAAAATACAAAAAACCTTTGTGTGGAGGTCTAGTTGGAACAATATTCGAGATTAATTAATTATAATTGTAATCTACTCTTTTAAAATACAAACTTTGATTTAAAATATATTTTCTGTCAGATTAAATACTTTTTGCCTCTTAAAACATTGGTTAATTTAAGGGATCCAAAAAATTTAAAAATATTTTTAATATTGATTTCACTGCTTTTTAGAAATCTGTACCTAGATTTTCAACTTTGGTATAACTTCATTGAAGGAAGCTCCTTCTATATAAATATTAACACAAACTATTAAATCAAATAGACATCAAAAGCAACAAATTTAACTTTACTGAATATTGCTATAAAATTATTAATTTAGTATTATCTTGATATTTCCTATAACAGAAGTAGCAACATTACTTAAAGTAAAACTTCAAATTCAAGTAATATTTCTACAAGCTTGCTCTAACATAAAATTTATAATTTTTAATCTTTATTATCTCAATGTTATTTTAACATGGAACTTTGGTCAGGTGTACCTAGACTAGTGAATCTTTAACAACCAATTCATTATTATTAATTCTTAATCTATGTGATTCTCTCATCATATCACGACAAGTTCGAGAAATAACCCCTAATATTTATAACGTACCTTGATTATTTCTTGATTTTATTAAGCCTAAACGATTTTGTTCTATTGACAGTGAAAAGAAATATAATCGACTAAATAAAAATGTCGATTCGACATTGTAACCAAAAAATTCAAAACCTTAAACAATTTTTTACTTCGAAAATGTGACTAATTTACTTTCATAAACTTGGAATTGTCAACAGCAGTTATTTTAATTATTATGAATTTTATCATTTTCACTATTTCTCTCTAGTTAGGGAAATGCTTGAATCTGAAGGAAAATATTCTCTGGACCAATTACACAAACTAGGCTCAGTCAGTATATTCCTTAAGGACGACGCCAGAAATGCATCCATCATTAAATCTATACGATCGGAAGCTATCTATCATAGTAAAGCTAATTTTCAAACCTCATTACAAAACATTGGTTCACTGAACTGAGATGATAACGAATGCAGAAACTTGACATCGGAAAAATCAGTACTGATTAATTTCTAAATCTACATATACATCTAAGGTCTCCTAATGATTCCAATATTTTCAAGCCTTTCAATTGCATCAATCAACTCGTTTTCGGTCCGTTCTCTTTCTTCAGGAGTCATCCTTTCAACCAAAGATGCTGTTCGAGTTGCTCTAACACACCCTATGTTAAGTTATCAAAGAATAGCTTTTTAATTACCAGTAACATTATCGATGTTATTTTTCTGACTGAGATACTCCTCAGTTTCTGATTCTTCCGACGAGGAAGAGTAATCCCCCGTTTTTGATATTCCCATCGGATTAGAAAACATCCCAAAGTTGTTTAAAAAACCTATACAATTTCCCAAACCCGTATATTTGATCAATCTGCTCACGTCTTCCTTACATAGTGTAAACAAAAATATTGATGCCGAATACTAAAGGACAAAAATTATATACAGTCATAGAAAAGTACGTTTAAATTCTGTACAGCACTCGACATCAATCTTACAAGAAATCCACGAATATTTTGTAGCTTCTCCGGCGGTGTTTCAAAGTCAACCAGAGGTGGAAGAATCTGAAGTCGCAGATATCGTCTGGAGATGTGCGAATGCTGACATAGTCGTGATATTCCATGAAGCATGGCTGGTACTTCTGCCCATCTTCTATAAGAACTTGACTCTAGGTTTTTCACCGCCTTCAAGGTGTACATGATTGCAGCGAGTGCCTTTGTATTACATCCCTATGAAATAACAGACTCAATAGTAAAATGATCATCTTTATACCATAATTCATACGTATAAAAAGACATAATCAGTCATATAAATTTACTAAAATATTAAATAATTCGGTTTAACCTGAAATGTTTTATTTACCTTAAAATCTTCTGGGAATTCACTCGATTCCGCTTCGTGATTTCCATTTATATTAATCGAAGGAGGATTTATAAGAGTTTTAAAACAAGAGGGAAGAACGACGAATAAATCGCATATTTCAGCCATATTTTCAAAAGACAAAATACCCTTCAAAACACAAATCATTAAAAGTCGAGTTAATTTTGTGAAGGTATTCAGTTGGTCGACAAGATGTTGGGGGATGTCAGGATCTATGTTACAAAGGAAAGAAAAAACGATTTTCAAGATAAATTGAATAATTTTAGAATCTATATCATCTATTGCAGTTGTCTCTCTGAAATAAATTAAAAGTCAAATTCTGGCACTTACATGTAATCGCAAGATATATTCCTCACTTTCAAAATATTTGTAATCAAGTTGTTGAAGATGTGTATGATATCTTTTTTGAGGAATAAAGGTCGAATATGATGTTGGTACCCCGTTAAGAGAAAAATGATCCGAAGAGTCACTTCGATGATTTGTCTATCAGAACTTAGAATTCTCTTCAATGAAAAGCTTATGAGTTTATCTTCAAAGTCTCCTCTTCGAGCACCGGGACACTGCTGATAGATGTTTGAAACACATCTTTCACTTTCCAAAATAATTTCCTTTGAAAATTCATCAACTTTACTGCTCAGCAATATATTATTTACAAGCACTGTTATCAGTTCTGATAGATCATCTTCAAGTAAATTAATAAACTTTTGCGATCGTGTTAGCATTTTTATTGATTTTAGAATATATAACATCAGTTCATTTTTTTTATATTTACATTCTTTAAAATCCGAGATTATATCTTTGATCATAGTTTTTATTTTAGCACCGTTTTCTGCCACTGTTTCTTCCGATATCTGTTTAGCATCATCACTCGAGAATTCCTGGTATGCTTTTTCTCGAACATCAAAATTCTCCGAGTGAATTAATTCAAAAAAATCCGTGTGAATCATCAATTTCAATAAAATCGATGTCGATCGTAATTGTTCGATTATCAAAAGGGCCGTCAAAAACTATTTTTAGCATTTTTGTGTCATCAGGCCTAAATATCTGGAAGATCTATTAAACCTTCAAGGCCCCGCGTATTTACATAACAAACCCCCCTAATTTTATTCATTCGTGGCCCCATAAGCTTCGATTTTATTCACTTTAATGAATACATCTTGTGAAAAATGTAATATCTTGCAAAAATTATGTAAATATCACCTTACATGCAGAAGGCGGTTACATCAATTTCTAAATAGTCTTAAGGTTCACACCTTTCCCATAATTATTAATTTTCATTATTTGGCATAATTTCCTTTCGTAATTACCCTTTTTTAAATAATTAAGAATATATGATTATTTATTACTGGTTAAAAATAAAAAATTTAATCCTTCATGTAATTGCACTTAGCATAAACAACGAGTTTAACTTTATATATAGAAAAGTTTAATCTTGTACATTTTCATCTGTTTTATGAGAATTAAAATTAAAAAAATAATTTTTTGGAACATTCTTAGAAAAAAATTCTTTAAAAGTTTAATCCTCAGTAAAATCAAAGTTTTACTAGGAAGTAGTTAAAAGGAAGGTACATCATATAGTAATGTATGATTTAACAAAGAATATTAGTCTATTAAAAGCGTTGCTTATCTTTAAGAAACCATATTAATTTTTTAGTTTATTTCAGCCTATGAACAACAAAAAAGAGATCGGACCAATTTAAAAGAAATAAATTAATATTTTTCTATTAGGTTTGTTATTATTTTATTTCTCTGAACACTTATAAAATTTATTTTCTCAGAGCCGAATGTTTCATAAAATGTTTAATCAACCTATGGCCCTAGCATAACAATTCCATCTTCATTGATGTAAAACATCAGACAAAATACGATCATGAACTCTTTTCCAAAACTTGCAAGTGTGATTAAAATTCCAATTCAATCATCTGAATTTTAATAGTCCCATTATACATATCGAGAGAATACAAGACGCAATCATTTGTTAGCGTTGGTTTGGTCTGATCACTGGACACTAAAGTCTAACATACACAACCGTAAATACTTGAAATAAATCTATTCTTATTTTGATCTCCTAAAACGCTATGCTTTACTATAAATACCTAATAAATATTTGATCTTATTTGCATGGATGAAAAATAGAGTGCCAAATAGCAGCCTAAGGAACCAAGGTATAGTGTGTATCTTATTCACGAAATATTTTATTCTTTATAAGAGAATTGTGTGAAATAGAACGATTTAAGGTTAGGAATTTAAAGAAAAGTTTTTGATGAATGGAAACGTTCTGGTAATTGTTATATACTGAAGCTCGTTACCAAAGCAATATACTTCACAACTGGGAATTTATTTTTAATAAACCTTTCATGAATTGTTTATCCATTCAGTTTTTGCTGCTTCACAGTTATTAACACACATATATTATGAAAAGAGTTATTTAGAACACTTTCCTTTAGCTTATAAAAGTATCTAACTTAAATCAGAAAAGCTGATATGCCAGGCTCATTTACTACATAAATTGTCCTAAACAAGATTTTAATGCCTCCAGTCCATTGAAAGTTTTTAACATTTTATCATGATTAGAAACAATCATGTTTGGCTTAGCAATCAAACTTGATGCAAAAAATTTGTTTGACAGAATGTATTCGTTTAAAATATAAACATTATTGATTTCATATAATCTTCGAAGTGCATAATGCAAGAATCTCCGAGTTGATTGCAAAAAGGATACAATTTTGATACTTTACGTGGTTAATTTAATTTATTTTTGAGGTCATTACAAGACCGTATTCATGTCCATTTCTGGAAAGAAAAAATGATATTAAATTTTTGTCATTATAATATTTTATTAATTAAAATTAGATTTTTCTACGTAAAATCATCAAAACGTGACCTAAGAAAAGAATATTTCATTAATCAGCTAGTGTACAAAAAATTCTCCAATGTCTAATTATTCTGCAGCAGTAAAAGGGGCTGAGCCTGATAGAAAAATTTCACTAAGTACGTTTCTAAGTTCTCCACAAACTTCTTCAACTTTGTCATTTCTGATATTTTCATTTTGAAGAACCATGAAGGATTGACTGATATGATCTAAAAGATCGTAAACCTCATGCATTCTTTTGGAAAATTCCTATTACAATTAAACTAAAATTTCATAAAAAAAACGTTTTTTGCATCGGAATAATTTTTAACGGCTTCGATGATTGAATTTCGAGCTGTTTCAAACAAATCCATTCGATTTTCTGTTAATTTTTCAATTCTTTTGTCATTAAACTCAACAATCTTTTGAAGAACAGTGAATAAATCACGATTTTCATTGAATAATTTCTCAATTTCTCTTGCTTTGGCCGAAATGCGAGGATCTTGCGAAGAACACAAATCTCGTATATTTTTAGCATTAAGAAACATATCAGGATGGAATCCACAATACAGACTACTATAAAACTTTTTTAAATTAAGGCTATACTACAAGATCGATAAAACATTGATCAAAATTTTAAACCATATTATAAGCTTGAGCACGACATATAGCAGTCTTTGAATTAACCAACAAGGTATCAAACTTCGATTCTACCTGCCTTATTTTTTCAATCAATTCTATAGCTCTTTCCGATGGCTCCATTCTGCTTAACTAAGAATCCTAATAAACTCTATCAACGAAAATTATGAGTAAAAAATAAGAAACAAATCCTAATGACAAAAAAGTGTTGAGCAAACGGCGTTGATTGTTCAAAAGGGAGTTAACCAGAAATTAAATCGCTGAAAACGCGCAACCGTTTTGGTGGTGTCTCGGAATTAATTCTCTTAAATCCCTTCTTCTTTTGTTACTACATTATCACTCCTTCAGACATTTCAATGAATATCTGGATTTTTCTATCAGGTAGTAGAAACATCTTTTGTGATAAACATGTACAGTTTCGGTTTTATTCAGAACTGATATGAAATATTACCAAATATAATTAATTTTTGATGATCCATCGTCCCAAAATTTAGAAAAAAAGATATCACTACAAAGATAACATTTACAAAAAAAAATACAGCGTGGCTGATGATTCTAACCGGTTATTGACGAGGCTGCTTGCTCAATAATTGGGGTACGCGGGGCGGGATTGATTGCAGTTTAGATATGGTTGGTATCGCATTTCATATCGTAATCCCATGGAATATATCATGTCTCATCCATACTCTGAGATGCGACAAGGTTCCTGTCTGGGTCCAATCTTTTTAGTTTGATTACCCTGAGTCGTATCGATAGTCATTCCTTCCTAAAGTTAGTTTATGAAGCCAAAAGCAAACCTTCCAATCTTGCATGTTGAATCACAATGAAAAAAACACTTTCCATTCATGTGCTCGTGCGTAAATTGCCTTCTTCAGTCAATGATCAAAAAATTGGAATATAAGCATTTTAATTGGTTAAATGTTATACTTATCATTGTGTTGTTTTCCACGATCGTGCGGCGTGAATCGACGTGACAATATTGTCAAAGCGGTAATTTAAGTATAACAATAACCTTGCTAGTTTCAAGGGTTCTATACCTTCCTTTAGATTCTATTTAAATTACCTGATATTTTTATACAATTTTTTGGGGTGAGATAATCGCCGCTTTGACAGATTTGCAACTTGTACATTCATGAATCATGCATTTTTGTGGTTCGTATCAAGTTTATGATATAAAAATATAGTAGATACCTTTATCTGATATTGAAACACAGATCGAACTCTATAAACTCATTATTTAGTTTAAAAATCTGATGATTCTTGCACTTAACATTAAATTT
>LDMZ01037559.1:0-16796 GCA_001455285.1 Sphaeromyxa zaharoni | reverse complement strand
GTAAGGTGGGACTTACCTCCAGCCCGCTTTCGCGTCAGGTTAGGCGCCAGTCATAGCCTCCCACGGTGTTTGACAGGCAGTGTGGGCTTTCACCCACTAAAACAAACCCCATTACCTAAACTTGTACTAGGGCTACGCTACCTGATTAGGCCTTCGTTCTCTGGGTAGAATATTGCGGGCCTGAAATTGCTTCCTAAACTCTAAGTAAGCCGTTCTGAGCCTCGCAATGAAGGTCTGCCGCAACTAGTTCATTGGTTATTCGTTTCATCTTTCTTGTCAATGATTTCTTGGACGAAAGTATTTCTTCCCTGATATATGAATACCACAAATACTGATACCCTTAAGTAAAATTTCAACATTTTTGCCTTTTATATTGTCACTAAAATCGTAGGAAAGTACTATTAGTTAAATATTGTTACATTGGAAACAACTAAATTTCATAAATTCTGAGCGTATAAAAATCTTGCGTAATATGTGGTAGATAGAAAAAAGATTACTTTATTATATTTCTCAGAAAGATTTAATATTTATTTTATCATCTGAGTTTAAACAAAATATAGTAGTATTGTTAGTTTTATATAATTTACTGTTATAAGCCTCATTTTTCATGTTTCCCAGATTTTATTATTTTAATTCAGTCCTTTCAGAATTTATTGAATAAGCTAAGGGTTTTCGTAGTTTTTTGCACGGTCCAAGCCAAATGAAAAATTGAATCCAGAGAAATAAAAAAGTTAGAGTCTATTTATAAGCCTTATTAAAATCTATGACATGAAACTGTTTTATTTAATGGGGTAAAATCCCAATTTATTTACAATGAAGGTTACGTGAGGGCTGTCGTTTCAGTCATCAGGACGGGTTGTTTGAAAACCCGACAGCTGAATCGAGGCTGAAAAGTGTACTAGAAAAATCCATATTCCAATGCAATATCTTTCTACTTGAATATGAACTGATATTATTAATGAACTAACATTCGCTTTCCATTATTCTCTAAATTTCTTTTTCCAAGAAAATTCACGTTCAAATTATTTAATAAAATGGAACATTACAATAACAATATTGTTATGTATATAAGTAGGTACATGCGTAGAAGTTAGTTAGTCTTGTGTCACGCTAAGACATAACAAATATAAATGCTAAAACTTGATTGATGTGATTAAAGGAAACACTAAACTCAATTGAGTTTCACAATTTTTCGAAACGTAAGACACATTCTTTAAGGGACCTCGCAATAGAGCTCGTATTTTCAGAAATAAGCTCAAGATTGCTGTTTGAGACCTTTTTCGCTAGATAAATAAATATACTCAAAAATATACAGACTCATTACTCCATACATAGAAAAATTGGGATGCAATTTCATATGATTGGAAAAAATTAAAATTTTTCTTGTATTGGTTTCAAATATGGGCATAGGCTTGAGCAAATGATTGCTGCCTAAAACATGTTATTTCATCAATCTAAGGTGAAATTATATCATTCAATTGTAAAAGATGGTTAGTATTTGTAGAGAATATACAGAAAGCTTTCAACATATAATCATTTAAGTTTAAAAGTATATCACTCCTATAGAAGAACTAAGGAAGAGGAGTTTATGCCCGATGTTCTACTCATTTTTATAGAGTATGAATGTACAACTAGTCCGTGATCTCTTCCAATGAGGCATAATCCTATAATTTTTATATTCAACACCCTAAATAGCTTGATTAATTTTTACTTTTTATTGAAAAGATCTTAAGAACCTTATATTGCTGTTATTTCTCTATAATAAATATATAAAAGCTTGTTGTATATTTTGATTATGTTGGTTAAAAAAGCATTCCCTTATAGATAAAGAAATGATAGTAATAATTGATTATGTTATTATTACTAAAATGGTTAATACAACTAATATTTTTTTCAATATTTTAAAATTAGAATCAACTTAAAATTATAATTATACGATTTAAAATGCAGTTTATTGTTTAGATATCATTACCAAGAATAAAAAGTATTTTAAATAATTTTATAGTTTTTCACATTAAAACGAAGGAGTGAGCTTTATGGCACATTCCATGTGATTATGAGATTAGTGTTATAATCCTCTTAATTGCAGGGAATCGTTAACGCCCGGGATCGGGGAAAAACCACGTGAGTACTAACACAGTAGTAGACTAGTTTTTCTTTGTTTGGTTATTACAATTATTTTAGCCAAATAATAAGGGTGAAAGACACAAAAATTTCAGAATATTTGAGATAAAATATGTGTTGACCATTATTTATCTTTTGGCTATTCTTATATTAAAGTAGAATTTTCTGTGTAAAAATTGGACGTGTGGTCGGGCTTTCATAGAGTAAGTCACCTAAAATATCCCCCATAATATCTTCCAAAATGCAAAATGATTTTCGTTTAGGGATAGAATGAAAATATAAGAAGAATTTGTGACGTAAAAAACTTGGGAGCTACTATGCTTCAACTAGTTAAAAACGTTTTGATCTAAATTGTCACACCATAGCAGTTTATTACTGACCACCGGTGGATAATCACAAACCTCGAAAAACTAAAATACTGATTCAAACATTTAACAACTATAGATTGTGATTTTGAAAATTTTATAATAATCACCGATCATCTACCGCCTAATATTAAATAATGTGACTATATATACCGGTACGAAAACTAAAATTTTGTAAAAAAACCAGATTTGAAAGAAAAATTCAAAACCGTAAAAAACTAAAATCTCATTTTATTTATTAATATGTTTTGGAGCAATTCTTTCAAAACTTTTTCGATCCAGGACCACTTATTTTTCAATCAATAAATTATGGTTGTTTCTTTTAAATTCAAATTCATGTCGGGGTTGATGCGTACCGGTACAAAAACCAATTTAGCTAAGTTTTGTTTTTTTAGGTAAACTGAGAGTTAGCGAGAAAATGTGAAAAACTTACCTGAAGCATTGGTTTCCACCTGAACCGTGCAATATCTACCACCTACTACTAAGAAGCAATTAAGACAAATTTTTTTATTTGTGGAATCATCTCTAATATGAATACATCGAAACCATGCTAAGTAATTTAAACTTTTTCGTTATTATCATTTAGTTATGTCGAGAATATATTAAAAGAGATGATTAGGCCATATTTTTTATCTTTGTGCCGATATATGTATATTTTAATAAAATTATATACGATAACTTGATATTACGGAGATAGAGACGAAAATTTCTTAAATTAATGATTTTTATGACTCTTGAAATACTTTGATTAGCTTAAAGGGATCTTATTAACTTAGAGATGGATTTTATTCGTGACTTTTAAATTTGAAAACATCAATGCAATATTTATTTTAGTTATAGATGGTTTAATATCAGGATATTTATGTAGAAAGAGAACTTCAAACCAATAATAACGAAAATGATTTAAAAAACGGTCAGAAAAACCTATATACATTATTTCAATACCCTAAAAGCAGCCAAAATTTTATATAATAATGATGCGGATATCTTAACTTTAGAAATTCTTTATAAGAATAAAGTAAGAAAACTCAGGTCAGAGATAAATTTTTACTTTAAAACAGGAAAAATTTATGGAAAAGACAATTAATTGATACAGATTACCCTAATGTAATAGCTTCAGAATCCAAAGTCGAATCCCCTACTAGAAAATAGTTAAGAACAGCCCAATAAAGGTCTTAACGGGATGAAATAGACTAGCAAGGGAATGTTTTTCCAGGTGGATCAATGGATACAATAACAGAAACATATTATTCATCGATGAATCATATCTTTAACATACATATTTCAATAATATATCGATATGCAATAGGAGGAAAGTTAGAATTATTTGTGCCAAGTTATAGAGGATCAATTGTATTGCTCTGTGTAATAATTTTCATACATTAAATTGAGCACCATATATTAATACAAGGAGCATTTAACTGCATAAAGTTTTAGAATTAATGATTGTGAAACAGTAATAACGTTTGACTCAAATCAAGTAATTTAGATGGACAACGCTGGAATACACTACTTAGAGATACAATAAAACTTCTTACAAAAGTTCAAATGGAGTATTAAAATTTTCAGTGATGCATTTCACAGTTTGAACTAGTTTATAATATTACTAAGAATAAAACAAAGACCCCATACACATTGATTTAGAGCATCCAATAATGCACCCATTATAAACAGTAAGAACTCTTGATGATGATCTAAGTCCATACTATGGATCAATTTGGGATAGAACTAAAAAATATACAATGTTATAATCCTCTTAATTATATGAAAGCGTAAGTGATCGGCGAAGAGGGGATGCACGGGGACCAAAAGACGTGGCGGATTCAATAGATTAATAAACCTACAATTTCTCCATTAGTCTTACTTTATTACATATAGGAGGTTCGGACAATTATTAATATTATTAAAATAAATTAATTAATACTGTAGGCCATGAAATATAAAAATATTTTGAATTTTTAAAACTTAAAATATGATACGATGATATTATTTCGAATTATGCATCTGATGTTTAGTTATGCTTAACACTTACATCGCTATTTTTTATAAAATTGTTACTAAATATGAAATCCATGAACAATATCAATCATTACAGTCTACACCTGTAAATATCCATTGTTGAAAAGATTATAAAAAAATATATATAAATAATTTCTGTTTGAAATAATTTAGCAAAAATTACGTAGATACTAATTTCGTTGTTTTTCAATTTTTGAAAAGATAAAGACTTAAATATATAAAAAATAACTTAAAAATTTTTGCAAATTTAGTACTGACTTTATTGCTTAATAACGAAGGTTTTTTATAGCGGATGATATATTCGTGAGATCCGTAGATGTAATTACTTGATTACCTATATCTAACAAGATTTTTGTAACCTCTATTGACAGTAATGAATCGGAAAAATTTTTCAACAACAAAAATACATAGAGCTTGATAATTCCTCTAATTGGAAACATTGACAATCCAAGTGAACTATAATGAAGCATTAATTATCTAAGATATAGGTCAGCTTGTATTTTAAATATAATTTTGAAGAATTTTTCAGGTTCAATATCTGAACGGGTATAAATTGATTAATTTAAAGCTCTGAAATTAAGATTTTGAATCCTAATTTCTGTGTGTTTATCGACAAATTTATAATGATTAATTTATTTGGATCGCTTTTTTATTCAAATATTTTAATATTTATTTGATTATAAATAAAAACTTCGTAGCATAATAAAAGTCGTCAGTAAATAATGTTTAAAGTTAAAAAACTCATGTTCATACTGTACCGCTTAATTTCATCCGTATTCCATGTTTTTTCTCATAAGATGATATACGAATTGTATGATAAATTAATCACGAAACCTTTATGTTTGAAAAAAAATTTTGCTATTGACAAATTTTTTAATAGTGATCGAAGATACCTTTTGATTTGGAGAATTATTTCTATTTTAATTCTTCAAAAGAGTGTCAAAATTTACTGCATGTAAATATAGTTCCAAGTTGCTGACCAATGATTTATATCATAATTTATACTTCAGGTAAATTTATTTGCCTTCAAATCCAAAGGTAAGGAAAAAAAATTTTCCTGCAACTTTATGTTGAAACCTTCAACCTTACGACACTTTATTATGGTACTGATAATGTAGTCAATTTTCTATTCACTAGGAACAGGTCAGGATTACATTACATAGCACAATATTCCTGCTATCAACTAAAAGAATGATAGTTTCATTCCAACCTTACCCATTTTTTTAACTGGTGAATTTAGCTCTTGGTAGGTACTCATGTTCTAGATAAATATTTTTTAACATTTTTACATTACGTAAATTCAGCTTCCGTGTAATCTTATTCAAATAAAAATCTCATCGCCTTTCATGGAACCATTCAGTCCCAATCATTTTTATTTGAACAAAACAATTACAAACTTGTTAATTAATTCTATTAGGGATTTACTTTATATTCATGTTGCTTTACTAGGATTTTGCCAATGGTTGTTTAAGCTTTTGGAGAGTTATTTTTCCTTTTATTTAGTTAGAGAAATTCTTTAAACGTCTGGAAAATAATTTATGATGGAATATCACCATAAACGATGGAATCTCATAATGATGTTCTAGAATGTATCAGAATATTCTTATAATCCAATTCACATTCTGTTATGATATAATTTAAACTTATGTTGTTAATAAAAAACATTTTTATAATTTTGTACTTCCACATCTGCACTGATTAAAAAGCTTAGTACTCTTATATGCTATTGTTACATGTGACTCCCTTATAACATATCTAAGGCACCCTCTGCTGGCAATTTGCACTGTAAATCGGTTTCTAATATAAATTTCGAAGGGGATACATCAAAATCCTGTCGGTGACTCCAGAGAAAAACATAAAGGAGGTAGACCACGGGATCAGTGGTTATTTCTATCGGATTTGTTAATTTGTCTAATAATTATCAATTGACTTCATAATTAGGGGTGTTAGCACCAAATTTCTAAAATTTTTCCCTAAAAGAATTATGTTATCATACATGTATCTCTTTTGAAAGGCAAGGGTAGATAATTCTTAATTTGATTCTCTCAGCTGGAATACTGAACGCAGTTGATTAAAATTTTGAATCTAATAATGTAATATATGCACATTGATTAAATGAATCACAAACAGCTAATAGAGGAGAAAAGGGTTGGTAGTGTAGATTTAGAAATAAAAATTTACTGGTATCTTCAAATATAAAGCACCGATATTCTTAGAGTACACTAAGTACTTGATTTTGTAAATTTAATGTTAAGTGCAAGAATCATCAGATTTTTAAACTAAATAATGAGTTTATAGAGTTCGATCTGTGTTTCAATATCAGATAAAGGTATCTACTATATTTTTATATCATAAACTTGATACGAACCACAAAAATGCATGATTCATGAATGTACAAGTTGCAAATCTGTCAAAGCGGCGATTATCTCACCCCAAAAAATTGTATAAAAATATCAGGTAATTTAAATAGAATCTAAAGGAAGGTATAGAACCCTTGAAACTAGCAAGGTTATTGTTATACTTAAATTACCGCTTTGACAATATTGTCACGTCGATTCACGCCGCACGATCGTGGAAAACAACACAATGATAAGTATAACATTTAACCAATTAAAATGCTTATATTCCAATTTTTTGATCATTGACTGAAGAAGGCAATTTACGCACGAGCACATGAATGGAAAGTGTTTTTTTCATTGTGATTCAACATGCAAGATTGGAAGGTTTGCTTTTGGCTTCATAAACTAACTTTAGGAAGGAATGACTATCGATACGACTCAGGGTAATCAAACTAAAAAGATTGGACCCAGACAGGAACCTTGTCGCATCTCAGAGTATGGATGAGACATGATATATTCCATGGGATTACGATATGAAATGCGATACCAACCATATCTAAACTGCAATCAATCCCGCCCCGCGTACCCCAATTATTGAGCAAGCAGCCTCGTCAATAACCGGTTAGAATCATCAGCCACGCTGTATTTTTTTTTGTAAATGTTATCTTTGTAGTGATATCTTTTTTTCTAAATTTTGGGACGATGGATCATCAAAAATTAATTATATTTGGTAATATTTCATATCAGTTCTGAATAAAACCGAAACTGTACATGTTTATCACAAAAGATGTTTCTACTACCTGATAGAAAAATCCAGATATTCATTGAAATGTCTGAAGGAGTGATAATGTAGTAACAAAAGAAGAAGGGATTTAAGAGAATTAATTCCGAGACACCACCAAAACGGTTGCGCGTTTTCAGCGATTTAATTTCTGGTTAACTCCCTTTTGAACAATCAACGCCGTTTGCTCAACACTTTTTTGTCATTAGGATTTGTTTCTTATTTTTTACTCATAATTTTCGTTGATAGAGTTTATTAGGATTCTTAGTTAAGCAGAATGGAGCCATCGGAAAGAGCTATAGAATTGATTGAAAAAATAAGGCAGGTAGAATCGAAGTTTGATACCTTGTTGGTTAATTCAAAGACTGCTATATGTCGTGCTCAAGCTTATAATATGGTTTAAAATTTTGATCAATGTTTTATCGATCTTGTAGTATAGCCTTAATTTAAAAAAGTTTTATAGTAGTCTGTATTGTGGATTCCATCCTGATATGTTTCTTAATGCTAAAAATATACGAGATTTGTGTTCTTCGCAAGATCCTCGCATTTCGGCCAAAGCAAGAGAAATTGAGAAATTATTCAATGAAAATCGTGATTTATTCACTGTTCTTCAAAAGATTGTTGAGTTTAATGACAAAAGAATTGAAAAATTAACAGAAAATCGAATGGATTTGTTTGAAACAGCTCGAAATTCAATCATCGAAGCCGTTAAAAATTATTCCGATGCAAAAAACGTTTTTTTTATGAAATTTTAGTTTAATTGTAATAGGAATTTTCCAAAAGAATGCATGAGGTTTACGATCTTTTAGATCATATCAGTCAATCCTTCATGGTTCTTCAAAATGAAAATATCAGAAATGACAAAGTTGAAGAAGTTTGTGGAGAACTTAGAAACGTACTTAGTGAAATTTTTCTATCAGGCTCAGCCCCTTTTACTGCTGCAGAATAATTAGACATTGGAGAATTTTTTGTACACTAGCTGATTAATGAAATATTCTTTTCTTAGGTCACGTTTTGATGATTTTACGTAGAAAAATCTAATTTTAATTAATAAAATATTATAATGACAAAAATTTAATATCATTTTTTCTTTCCAGAAATGGACATGAATACGGTCTTGTAATGACCTCAAAAATAAATTAAATTAACCACGTAAAGTATCAAAATTGTATCCTTTTTGCAATCAACTCGGAGATTCTTGCATTATGCACTTCGAAGATTATATGAAATCAATAATGTTTATATTTTAAACGAATACATTCTGTCAAACAAATTTTTTGCATCAAGTTTGATTGCTAAGCCAAACATGATTGTTTCTAATCATGATAAAATGTTAAAAACTTTCAATGGACTGGAGGCATTAAAATCTTGTTTAGGACAATTTATGTAGTAAATGAGCCTGGCATATCAGCTTTTCTGATTTAAGTTAGATACTTTTATAAGCTAAAGGAAAGTGTTCTAAATAACTCTTTTCATAATATATGTGTGTTAATAACTGTGAAGCAGCAAAAACTGAATGGATAAACAATTCATGAAAGGTTTATTAAAAATAAATTCCCAGTTGTGAAGTATATTGCTTTGGTAACGAGCTTCAGTATATAACAATTACCAGAACGTTTCCATTCATCAAAAACTTTTCTTTAAATTCCTAACCTTAAATCGTTCTATTTCACACAATTCTCTTATAAAGAATAAAATATTTCGTGAATAAGATACACACTATACCTTGGTTCCTTAGGCTGCTATTTGGCACTCTATTTTTCATCCATGCAAATAAGATCAAATATTTATTAGGTATTTATAGTAAAGCATAGCGTTTTAGGAGATCAAAATAAGAATAGATTTATTTCAAGTATTTACGGTTGTGTATGTTAGACTTTAGTGTCCAGTGATCAGACCAAACCAACGCTAACAAATGATTGCGTCTTGTATTCTCTCGATATGTATAATGGGACTATTAAAATTCAGATGATTGAATTGGAATTTTAATCACACTTGCAAGTTTTGGAAAAGAGTTCATGATCGTATTTTGTCTGATGTTTTACATCAATGAAGATGGAATTGTTATGCTAGGGCCATAGGTTGATTAAACATTTTATGAAACATTCGGCTCTGAGAAAATAAATTTTATAAGTGTTCAGAGAAATAAAATAATAACAAACCTAATAGAAAAATATTAATTTATTTCTTTTAAATTGGTCCGATCTCTTTTTTGTTGTTCATAGGCTGAAATAAACTAAAAAATTAATATGGTTTCTTAAAGATAAGCAACGCTTTTAATAGACTAATATTCTTTGTTAAATCATACATTACTATATGATGTACCTTCCTTTTAACTACTTCCTAGTAAAACTTTGATTTTACTGAGGATTAAACTTTTAAAGAATTTTTTTCTAAGAATGTTCCAAAAAATTATTTTTTTAATTTTAATTCTCATAAAACAGATGAAAATGTACAAGATTAAACTTTTCTATATATAAAGTTAAACTCGTTGTTTATGCTAAGTGCAATTACATGAAGGATTAAATTTTTTATTTTTAACCAGTAATAAATAATCATATATTCTTAATTATTTAAAAAAGGGTAATTACGAAAGGAAATTATGCCAAATAATGAAAATTAATAATTATGGGAAAGGTGTGAACCTTAAGACTATTTAGAAATTGATGTAACCGCCTTCTGCATGTAAGGTGATATTTACATAATTTTTGCAAGATATTACATTTTTCACAAGATGTATTCATTAAAGTGAATAAAATCGAAGCTTATGGGGCCACGAATGAATAAAATTAGGGGGGTTTGTTATGTAAATACGCGGGGCCTTGAAGGTTTAATAGATCTTCCAGATATTTAGGCCTGATGACACAAAAATGCTAAAAATAGTTTTTGACGGCCCTTTTGATAATCGAACAATTACGATCGACATCGATTTTATTGAAATTGATGATTCACACGGATTTTTTTGAATTAATTCACTCGGAGAATTTTGATGTTCGAGAAAAAGCATACCAGGAATTCTCGAGTGATGATGCTAAACAGATATCGGAAGAAACAGTGGCAGAAAACGGTGCTAAAATAAAAACTATGATCAAAGATATAATCTCGGATTTTAAAGAATGTAAATATAAAAAAAATGAACTGATGTTATATATTCTAAAATCAATAAAAATGCTAACACGATCGCAAAAGTTTATTAATTTACTTGAAGATGATCTATCAGAACTGATAACAGTGCTTGTAAATAATATATTGCTGAGCAGTAAAGTTGATGAATTTTCAAAGGAAATTATTTTGGAAAGTGAAAGATGTGTTTCAAACATCTATCAGCAGTGTCCCGGTGCTCGAAGAGGAGACTTTGAAGATAAACTCATAAGCTTTTCATTGAAGAGAATTCTAAGTTCTGATAGACAAATCATCGAAGTGACTCTTCGGATCATTTTTCTCTTAACGGGGTACCAACATCATATTCGACCTTTATTCCTCAAAAAAGATATCATACACATCTTCAACAACTTGATTACAAATATTTTGAAAGTGAGGAATATATCTTGCGATTACATGTAAGTGCCAGAATTTGACTTTTAATTTATTTCAGAGAGACAACTGCAATAGATGATATAGATTCTAAAATTATTCAATTTATCTTGAAAATCGTTTTTTCTTTCCTTTGTAACATAGATCCTGACATCCCCCAACATCTTGTCGACCAACTGAATACCTTCACAAAATTAACTCGACTTTTAATGATTTGTGTTTTGAAGGGTATTTTGTCTTTTGAAAATATGGCTGAAATATGCGATTTATTCGTCGTTCTTCCCTCTTGTTTTAAAACTCTTATAAATCCTCCTTCGATTAATATAAATGGAAATCACGAAGCGGAATCGAGTGAATTCCCAGAAGATTTTAAGGTAAATAAAACATTTCAGGTTAAACCGAATTATTTAATATTTTAGTAAATTTATATGACTGATTATGTCTTTTTATACGTATGAATTATGGTATAAAGATGATCATTTTACTATTGAGTCTGTTATTTCATAGGGATGTAATACAAAGGCACTCGCTGCAATCATGTACACCTTGAAGGCGGTGAAAAACCTAGAGTCAAGTTCTTATAGAAGATGGGCAGAAGTACCAGCCATGCTTCATGGAATATCACGACTATGTCAGCATTCGCACATCTCCAGACGATATCTGCGACTTCAGATTCTTCCACCTCTGGTTGACTTTGAAACACCGCCGGAGAAGCTACAAAATATTCGTGGATTTCTTGTAAGATTGATGTCGAGTGCTGTACAGAATTTAAACGTACTTTTCTATGACTGTATATAATTTTTGTCCTTTAGTATTCGGCATCAATATTTTTGTTTACACTATGTAAGGAAGACGTGAGCAGATTGATCAAATATACGGGTTTGGGAAATTGTATAGGTTTTTTAAACAACTTTGGGATGTTTTCTAATCCGATGGGAATATCAAAAACGGGGGATTACTCTTCCTCGTCGGAAGAATCAGAAACTGAGGAGTATCTCAGTCAGAAAAATAACATCGATAATGTTACTGGTAATTAAAAAGCTATTCTTTGATAACTTAACATAGGGTGTGTTAGAGCAACTCGAACAGCATCTTTGGTTGAAAGGATGACTCCTGAAGAAAGAGAACGGACCGAAAACGAGTTGATTGATGCAATTGAAAGGCTTGAAAATATTGGAATCATTAGGAGACCTTAGATGTATATGTAGATTTAGAAATTAATCAGTACTGATTTTTCCGATGTCAAGTTTCTGCATTCGTTATCATCTCAGTTCAGTGAACCAATGTTTTGTAATGAGGTTTGAAAATTAGCTTTACTATGATAGATAGCTTCCGATCGTATAGATTTAATGATGGATGCATTTCTGGCGTCGTCCTTAAGGAATATACTGACTGAGCCTAGTTTGTGTAATTGGTCCAGAGAATATTTTCCTTCAGATTCAAGCATTTCCCTAACTAGAGAGAAATAGTGAAAATGATAAAATTCATAATAATTAAAATAACTGCTGTTGACAATTCCAAGTTTATGAAAGTAAATTAGTCACATTTTCGAAGTAAAAAATTGTTTAAGGTTTTGAATTTTTTGGTTACAATGTCGAATCGACATTTTTATTTAGTCGATTATATTTCTTTTCACTGTCAATAGAACAAAATCGTTTAGGCTTAATAAAATCAAGAAATAATCAAGGTACGTTATAAATATTAGGGGTTATTTCTCGAACTTGTCGTGATATGATGAGAGAATCACATAGATTAAGAATTAATAATAATGAATTGGTTGTTAAAGATTCACTAGTCTAGGTACACCTGACCAAAGTTCCATGTTAAAATAACATTGAGATAATAAAGATTAAAAATTATAAATTTTATGTTAGAGCAAGCTTGTAGAAATATTACTTGAATTTGAAGTTTTACTTTAAGTAATGTTGCTACTTCTGTTATAGGAAATATCAAGATAATACTAAATTAATAATTTTATAGCAATATTCAGTAAAGTTAAATTTGTTGCTTTTGATGTCTATTTGATTTAATAGTTTGTGTTAATATTTATATAGAAGGAGCTTCCTTCAATGAAGTTATACCAAAGTTGAAAATCTAGGTACAGATTTCTAAAAAGCAGTGAAATCAATATTAAAAATATTTTTAAATTTTTTGGATCCCTTAAATTAACCAATGTTTTAAGAGGCAAAAAGTATTTAATCTGACAGAAAATATATTTTAAATCAAAGTTTGTATTTTAAAAGAGTAGATTACAATTATAATTAATTAATCTCGAATATTGTTCCAACTAGACCTCCACACAAAGGTTTTTTGTATTTTTGACTTTTCGTCATTACTTCTAAAGCATTAGTACCAAAAATTTTCAGATTAGAAAATGTTTAAATTATACCGGGCGCATATATATATATAAATATAAATAGATAAATTTGAAGGGATTAAACTACATCAGTAAGTCTTTTAGTTTGGTCGTGGAAAATGATTTTATGTAATGGAAACGAGTTTATCAGGTATACATCAAGAGTTTTAGAAAATACTGACGTTACATTTTGTTGAGATTATAGTTCCAAACTTAGCTTGGTTATATTTTTTATTGATATTTGAAATATTCATATCAGGCCATAAAATGTTTACTAATATGGCGGAATCAAAATTAGTATTATAACAGAATTTTCATTTATTTAAAAGGGCACAAATGATCAAGTGTCCATGATTTGTTCGATGTCAGTACTTTTTGAATTTATTTATTTTTAGATTTGATTGCTTACGATCCATACTTAACATATGATTCAAAAAATTTTAATGAATAGAAACAAAGTTAAAAAACTCATCGTTAAGAATATTTTTAACTCTGTTCTAAATATAATCATACATTTTCTCCAATGTATTTTGCCTCTGTAATAAATAATCTTAAGTTTTTAAGAAGATATTTTGTTCGATCCAAAAAAACTACCTCTTGTTCACCAGCAGTACAGTCTGTTTTAGTATGATGTATTTAGACAGTATATTTTTACATTTATAAACAATTATCTATTGGAACAAAACGTTTCATTTTTTTTAACAAATTTTTGTTAATTTTTATTAGAATAAGATTTCATTTTCCCAATTTTATAAATCGTACAGTCATTTTAATTTTGGAATTATATATAGCCATATATAAAAAATTTCAATATAGATTCATAAACGTGGAAAATTAATTATTTCTTGTGATTTTGTTGATATTACTTTTAATTCAATTTTGATAATGATGTCCAGGTTTATATTAACAAAATAACCTACTCTATCACTGTGCTTAACATGCAAACCAGTAGCAACTAAAGCTTTATTAATAATATTTTCACCGTATATCTTAGAATAATAATGTGGTTCATCAATTCAAAATTCATTAATCTTCTTGAAATTGATCATGGAAGCATTTTGAAATTAACCTTGACATAATCTGATGGCTCTGATTCTCCATTACTGGACTGAATTGTGTCTAAGTTTTCACTATATTTCTACTTAAAAATCAATCTTTAGTCATTTATGATAATAAAATTTGGTAAAGTTTGACAGTTTAAACAATATTTTAATGGCCCGATAAATTGCTTTCTTAAGAGCACTATAGATTTTTAAAGAAGCAAAATGCTGAGAAACATTAATATAAAGTCATATATATGCAAGGAACTACTATAAAACAAGATTTGACATAACGATAAGCCTTGCTGAATAACATAAGGTCTATCTTAAGTTGTTTTTCCCCACAAAAACAATACTATGGCAAGTAAATATGGATCAAAATAATAATTTTTGCTTTAATTAAAACTTCTGAAGTTGTAATTTTTGTTATGATGATTTTACTTGTTGCATTTCCATATCCTCTTTGTCACAATATACGAATATAGGCTGTACTAGATCTACTAAAAGGATTAAATAAAATATTATTGAAGTAAAAATGTTACAAGGATACTCAAGGCATTAATATATATTTTTAAGCATCAAGAACTCTAAAGATGTGCATGAAATAGTTCCTGGATAAATCAAACATCTATGACACTTGGAAGTTAACAGAATTGTGAATTATATTATATGAATTCAACGACTTTTGTCAAAAATAATGGGACTTGCTGATCCAAGATCTGGAACCCTTGTAGTTAAAGTAAAAATATGTACTAAATGTATCAAACTATGAAAAATAAGAAATGTCTAGATATTTTTCGATTTATGGTATGAGTAAGTTCATATAATATGTACTGATACTTTTGAATTTATAAATCAATGATTATCACGAAACCATACAAAAAATTATGAATACTACATGAAATTCTTTAAATTAACTCCCCTGAAATCCAAATGCATAAACCTCCCTTAAAAAATTTGTAACAAATTGAATGGATATTATCACTTCAGAATTTTCCTACTAATGAAATAATTCAGGTTCTTAAATAAAAGAAAACAATTTTAGCCAATAATCTTATTTAGTCATAAATTAATCTGCGTACTTTATTTTGATAAATCTATAATTTGTATTATCTTGTGTAGTTAATTGATCAACCAAGACACCTATTTTCTGTTTTTAACTTACTTTTGTCATTCTTACAATAATGTATAAACTAAAATTTTAAATAAGATTTAAATTGGAACGATACATTTTAGCCCCTGTTGTTTTATAACATTTTTATCTTAAAAAGATCTTTTCACCAATTTAGATATACATATTACTTAGTTTTAAAAACAGTCTAAGATTTAAAAAAATGTCAATAAACACCATATCTAAAGAAATTAAATATTATTTTACAAATCGGTTTGTAAGCAACTTCCTACTTATATATATATACAATAAATTTCGCTTTATACTCATAAGGGGCTGGTAAAGAATTCGTTCATAGTGAAAAAATGGTACTATTTGTTCATTTTTACAGTCGCATTGTGACAGATTGATATAAGTTCATATACATCAGAAATTATCAGCTCAGAATTAATTAATTCATCCTGGTTTTATAATTAAATATTATATAAATGTATCATAGTGGATATATATATATATAATTTACTCTCTCGGGTTAGGATTTAAATACATCATTAAACAAAAAACTCAAATTATAAAACTTTTGTAACATCGAATTTGTCCAAAATAAATCTTTATTTATAATAAGTTCGTTATTATTTTTTTTACGGAATACATTAATTTTCTTATTAATTTAGGTGATGAAACAATGTTTAAATTCCAATTAGATATGACGAATTATTATGTAATTAATTACCGGAAAAATTTATCTGATATTAAATGTACACCATAAATTTGTTATATCTCTATCCAAGTTTAATTGCGAAATGCAAAAATTAAACTTTTAAGTACTAATTATAAAAATAAACAAAGAATTGTTTTTCTAATTATGCTGTATTAAGCTTTATCGTGTTTATGAACTTAAAAAAAATCCAAATTTTTAAATTTTTTTATTGGATGAACGCTTTAAATAACTTTGTACAGTGTTCAAAATAGCTCGTTTACAGTGCGTGGCACACTAAAACTTTATTCCATCTAAACCGTATGTGATTCAAAATACTCGAAGTTTTGAAAATTTGTAAAATTTCTTCATCATTGAAGTGGGATAGATAAAATATGGCAGATGTTATGTTCAATATTTTATTTTAAAT
>LDMZ01037530.1:0-12568 GCA_001455285.1 Sphaeromyxa zaharoni | reverse complement strand
TTTTTTTTCTCTTGTTATATATTGTCTTTTCAGAATTCAGTACCATTGTATATGTAGGAGTATATATTTATAATTTAATATAATTTAGGTGTGTATTACAGGAGTTATCACTGGGCTAGCATCAACGACGATGTTGTTCATAACATACTTTGAGTATATTAGTGTAAAAGTTAAACCAGAGAAAAGGAAATATAGGTTTACAGCACTTCAGTTCATCTTTGGAATAACAATGGCTCTAGGCTCATTCCTTAGTGGATACCTGATTAATGCTATCAATTTCGATGGAAGCGTTAACGTGTCTTTGGGGATCAATCTTCTTTCAACCTTATTTTTCGTGATTCTTGAAGACTTTGACGAAGGACTTCACCTGTCTGAACGAATTCCATTAATTCCTCGGAAGTAAAATTATTTATTAAAATAATATTTTTAACAGAGAAGTGCAATATCATATTGACTCTGTCAAAGAAAGTTTTATCTGCGTTAGGAATCTTCCAAAAAATATAAAAATTGGATTGATCTTTTACGTAGTTGGGAGGTTCCTTCAACTTTTCGGTATTTTAAAAGATTTAAATATTAAAATAAGAATAGTCTTCAGTGGATTTTCATCAGTATTAGTCCTGTATCTACTTACATCTAACTTTCAATCATCTGCACTCACGATAGGGTACATATCAGCAGTTGTAGCGGTTCCAAGAGCTCTTGGTGCCGTGACCATACTGCCGATTTTATTGAGATTTTTCAATAAGAGGGACTGGTTATTTTCGATCCTTTCAGACTCAATCATTTCCATACCGTTAGTACTCATTGCTTTTGTTACAAAAACAAACATGTTTTATGCAAGTTAAAATTAATTTCAATAATTATTTAAGTAGTACTGCCGTTCTTTCTGTTTGAGGAAGTAAGTGCAGTTTATGTCAATACAAGGATAACAAAAATATTAGGAGATAAAGAAAGAGGTTATATAATGTATTTTTTTGTTATATTCATAAGTTTTGGTTATTGGAATTATTTCGACGGTTCTAAATACAAGCTTTGCTATTTCAGGAGCAGGGAGTCTTGCAATTTACGAAAAAACCGTCCAATTCTTTCCAGGGATGGTCTTTATTGTATTAGCCGTGGTTAAAATTTTTTCTGCTTTTTCTCTTGGGTAAAAAAATAATTAAATGTTTTTGGTTACATCCAGAACCTTTTTATATTTGACTGAAGGATCGGAACTGCCTAACACAATTGCTGACGAAGAGAATCTAGAAACAAATATTACTCTATCTCTATAGCCATCATATTACCACTGAATAAAAAAATATTGTTTTTTCATATATTTATCGATCTCTAAATATATTTAAAGCTAGATAATTGGCTAATATGATAATATCAAATAACTTGATATGTTTTTGCGAATACTCATTATTTAAATTTATATGAAACCGAACGAACCTTTAAACTTCCAGATTGGTTTACTTAATTTTTTTAAAATGATCTGTTACAATAAATTTTGTATCATCCCCTAGAGTTATATTCATTTAATTTAAAAATATTACCATTTTTTTCCTCATATTAACAAATATTTTTTTATATATATATTTAAATATATAAGGTATGACATCAAAAGATGTATAATGTCTCATCAGAAATTAATAGCTTTTAACTGTGGAAAGTAGTGCTATGAAATATAATGACAAAATTAACCAAGATGGCCAAGAATAGATTCTTTAGATCCTTGATATATCCAAAAATTTTTAATTGGTCTAATTGTGTTAGCAACTTTTGAACATAACTAATTCGGTTAATAATTGATCGAAGCAGAAGAACTTTAACAATATGAATTAAGGTATAATTTCAAAGATACTTTTATAAGAACAATCGGATTGTTTCAGTTAAATGGGAAAAACTTCATCGTAAGAAAACATTTGCTACCTCATCTTTAACCAACTTGTCTAAATGTAGATACTGACATATATTTTTATACTTCGAAAGATCTAAGAACTAATAAAAATAAATTTTTTACATCAATTTTCAGCCCGAAAAGATACTTAGATATAAATTTATTAAAAAATAAGCCGGATTGATATAAAAATTAAATTTTTTTGTTATATTTTTTTTTGTAAAATTTCTTGTCTAAGCGATGCAGAAAATTTTTTCATATCTCAAATGTTTGCTCTTTTTAAATATAGAAAAGTAAATATGTGTACATTTTGAGCGCAAAGGATAATCTATCTGTTAAATGGTTTATTAATATAAAATAATAAATTTATAGAACTTTCGATTGCTCGATACCTATATGCTGTCAAAAATATTACTTTATGGAAAGGTTTCAAAATACTATCTTTTGCCATTTTATGTCCTACGTAGAATTTTGATCAATGCAGAAGAATACGGTGGATTATATATATATTTCAGTATTGTCACTATTATTCAACTTAAAAACTATTATTTACCAAAATATAACCATTTTGCTTCCTTTGTTAGGAGTTACCAATGTTTGGAAGGTTGGGTTATGTTCCAATGCACATTGTTTTTTTCTGTTTACTTATCAACGTATTTATTATTGAAATAATGTAATAAAATTTAAGCTATACTCACTACTGCTAGGGAAAATTATTCAAATACTAATATGAAATGTTCATCAGAATAAAACTTAAAATAAACTGTTTTCAAACCATTTTAACTTATTGTGAAGGCGTTGAACAAAATAATTAATTGAATAAACAGTTTCTTTTGTAGTTAAAAATACAATTTTGTAATATCTCAAGAGACACAATTCATTTTAATATCTTATTTTTCTACTTGATTTTTGGAGTATGTTCCAATGTTTGGTAAATTTTCTATTGTAAAATTGCTATAAACAAAGGAACATATATATTTTTGTATTTCTTAAATTAATATGGTCAGTGATGTCCAAATAAATACTAGAAACCTAGTTATATAATTTTTATCCATATCAATGGGGTATAAAAATATTTTTACCGAAAATCTGTAAATTTGATTAATTTTAAAATGTCATTTTAGGCCTGATTGAAGGAGCTTCAGTTTCAAATTTTCTGGAAAAACACAACGGGTTTGACTTAAATTTAATTACAATTGACCCACTTAAATTATTACGCATTATAGATCCAACTAGATTGAATCCTAGTAAACAAAACAGCCATAAAAAAGTAAATTATTTATAAAGAGTCATGGTTGTGGGTTTAAGAGAACCATTAATTTTATTAATAAGTCTTTTAAAATAATAAAAGTATATCATGATGGCAAGGTCTTAAAAATGGTAGCTTGTCTCATTAAATTCACTTTTTCATAATTATACAGGAATGTAGTGGATTTTATTTTTGTCAATAAGCTTCATAATGTATGTTTGGTTAGATTTTGTTGTTTTTACATAAATCAAAAACATTATTGCATCAAACAATATTTCTACACTTTTGCAAGAGAAAAGTTTGCTAGAGGTCGAAGAAAGTATGATCATCGTGATTGCTAAAATCAATCAAATATTAAATCGATTTCATGGTCGCAAGATCTATTTAAAGGTCGAATAGTGAATACAGTTTTAAAAAATATTTGTAAATTCTAACACCTAATGTATTAGAAATTTTTGCATCATCATTCTCTTGTTTCATCGATCATATAAAATGAAAAATTTCATATAACTTTTCAAAAATTTTTAAAACTTGAAAAAAGATAATCTAAATAAATTAAAAAACTTGAAGCAAAATTTCCGATCAGTTTTGGGGATTGCTCATTATCTGGAAATGTTTTCGGTTATACTTAAGGTGGATGGCGTGAATCTAAATATATTTTAAATAGGAATCACTGTATTTAAGAATTATTTATTATTTAGGACTATTCATCGTTCATGACCAGAAATCAAGTTTAAAAAATCAGTAATATTTTTACTGGTTTATAAATTAAATTAAATTCACGAATGGTAATATTTTCTGATTAATCATTTAAAAAAAATACTTCAACATTTTTAAATTTTAAAATTTTTACTATTGATTCAATATATAAAAATACTATCAATAACATATATCCAATGACTTTCATCTGATTTAACTAAAAGGTAATCGAAATGATTTTGTTTCACGTTTTTTTTTCTAGCAATATTTTATCTAATTTGATTTATACGAACAAAATAGATTTGAAATAATTTTTTTAATATTTACTATACGAAAGTTTTCTATATTTTAATATTTACTTGAACCCAATCGGTTTTAAAGATCTCATATATTTACGGGAGAACTGTCATACCATATATAACAGGATTGATACTATCATAACAAATTTCTGATTTTATAGATAATAATCTGATGTAATTTTAAGTTATAATTATAAGGTTTTTATTACCCCTTTTTTTATACCAACATTCTTAATATTGTTAAGTCATTTAATGAAATATTTTCGAAAATTTTATAAAGTGTATTCGTTATTATTATAATAATCGAAATAAAAGTCTTAAGAAATCAATTGAAATCAATAGCAAATTTCTCTTAGTATATTAATATGCAATGTTATGAGGTTTAAGGTTTAGATGCATGGGATTAGGATTTAAATCTAATAATTTTTGATAAATCAATAAAATCCATTAGAAAACCGTTCCCATCTATTATTAGATAATTAGGAATATTCAATCAAAAAGAAATATATTATTTCTACAAATCACGGTATTGTCTAGCGGGTTTTTGCATTTTTGTTGAAATTTGGAGTATTGGAGCAGGAATTTCCTACAGTAATGAAAAATTATTTTATTCAGAATTACTTTATAATTTTATTAGATGCTTTTGATATTTCGTTTTATTAATTGTCATTGTTTTCAGATTTAATATTTTTGGTTTGTTTTGTATCTGCAATACCAATTGGTTAGCCAATCGAATATTCAGTAGGCACCAAGTATTGATCTGATCCGAGGACTCAAATGTAAAAGGCCTAATATGATTTCCCAAATCGATTCTTGGACTTGCTGATGGATTATAAGCATAATTACAATAAAATGTATTTATTTAAACATAAAACTATTTTTATATCAGCATTTGCTGTGTTGCCGATCCATAGCCTTAAATACTGTTGTTGAATGATCATTCATACATAATGACCCGGTAATGGTGTTGTCATTCAATTTTGGTTTTACAACATTTTAATTTAGTTACAATGCAATGTAATATCAATTCGAATATTTGACATTTTTGAGATGTGATATAAGATAAGGAATATGACCCTAGAGTAAAAAGCATAGAGTTATAACTTTTAATTATATTTTTATATATTAATGCATTAGAATCAACTATTTCTTATGAATAAATTATTACACCTAAAATCTCATTTCTTGCGTTTTATTTATTTTATTAATGAGTTTTTTATACAATATTATGGAAAAAAATTCAATAATCGTAATATTTTTACTTAATCTATTTTTCGGCAATGAAATTATAAACGTAATATGTTTCAAGTTTTGTTTTTTCAAACGTGTAAGAGAACTTATGAAAATTTTTCTGTATTATTCTATTACCACCAAAAACCATATGCTACATAATTAATTTTAAATATTTTAGGATATATAGTTTGATTACACTAATTTAAAAAATTTGGACGCATCTAGTCCTGAAATTTTAAATTTTAGAATTTAAAACAGTAAAAATTATATCAGGTAATATAGTTCTTAATTTTTCATCTTTAGAAAAAAAAATACTTTTCAATTTAAAATATCTCAGTTAATTTATACAATAATTTTTAATAATTATATATATTTTTTACTCAGGTATATTTAATTGTAGTGGAGATAATATTAATTTTTAAGTGATTATTATTTTTATGTGTATAAAATATTTTTGCAACAAATTTAATTTAGATTAAAGAAAGCATAGGTTTGCAATATTTCATGGAGTAAAGTTGTGTGGGTTTTGATTATGATCATTGGCGAGTGGATTTTTTGCAAAATGACTTATATTCGATGTACTGTTTATTTTCATATTTTTTATTTACTTTGATAATCTTATGCAGCATGATACTAGAAGAGTTTGATCATATAAAATAGGATGATTTTTATTATATCAGCATATATGTGTAGCCCAACTCTGTAAATAAAAATTAATTTAGGAAAATAAAGAAAAATATACTATCAACAAAGATATCCCTTAAAAATATGAAAAATTTTGAAAATGATACGAATCATGTTTAGTATTTTCTTGTTAGAAATTTTTACCGAAAATTTCAGTAAATTTAAATATTTAGAACTTGATTTTTAATAGATTTTTTAAGCTGGCTAAGTGAGATGGCTATCCTTCTACTAAAATTGAAATTAAAACAATCTTTTATCACTATTGAGGTTGTTCTTTCCTTGATAATTATAGCAGAAACATCAACGGTGTTGTTATTTATCCCACCATTATAGATGGATTTATGAAGTCGTAGTGGTTTTAATTATCTATATTTGAGAGTTTATTCCCATTATTTTGAATTGAACTGGTTCATTTCTCAATTAAAAAACGTTTGATGAAGATCCGTTGATCAACTTTTAATAACTGGGTACAACCATATTTCTATGTACTTTTGATGGAGTTAATTTTGTTTATGTTATTTTTAGAATTACAAAAGTTTTTGGGAAAAAAAATTTTGATTGTCAAGTTTAAGTGACCTAATTTCAGGCTTGAGCCGGAAAATTATTAAGAGTTAATTTATTTAAGTTTTCCTATTTTTTGAAGTACCGAAATTGGAAACATATAAATTAAGACTATCATTTTTTTCTACTACATTCGTTATATAAGGAGGATATTTAATATTATTGCGGTGACGCCGCAGGCACACGGAAACGCCTAGACATTAATTTGACTGCATATTTTTTACCTTATTCTTTATGTCTCTTTTCGACCTTTATACGGCCAATAAGCATGCTGCCATTGCTAGGTACTGCAATTATCATTGAAAGTCTTATAGAGTAAACTTTGAAAAAATTTTATATAAACTAAACTAGAATATTTCAGTTTGTAATGAATTGTTTTCCCAATCATGCTTCAAAATAATCAATGAATTTCTGAGTTTATTTTTATCCTTTATAAAGCTCTTTTACATATTTCATAGTTATAATTTTTAGACTATATAACTAAATTATTATTTTTGAATAAATTTGTGATCTCATTTATATAGAAATTTGTTGTGTTAAATGATAGATTTCTTAAAAAAAGGTATATTTTGCAAATAATAAAAATTTCTTTTATCATTATTATAATAAAAATAATATATACTTAAAGAGTAGCTTCCAAGCAACATCTTGTGTACTATTTTATCAACAACTGAAAGCTGAAAACGAAATATTTGATACGTCATGAAACGAAAAACGATTTATCTAACCTATTTAAGCAAACGTATATTTATTTTACGTTACAGCTTTATACAAAAGCTGTAAATTTTAATACTTTATCCCTAGTTTTTTTTGTTTATTTTTTTTATTATAATAGGTTGTCTAAAACACTCAACTATCAGATCACAGATTTGTAAGCTTTTTACGTGTCTAAGATATTACAAAAAATATACGTGTTATTCAATTTTTTCAAAGTTAGGCAGTTAAATATTTAAAGACGTTCTCTTTTAATTCATTTAACTTTAATATTGAAGCTGTAATTTAATTCAACTTTATTAATCAACGGTTGCTGATTATAAAAAAATGTCACATATAAATTATATTCATATAACTTTTGATGCAATATGGTGTTGTTCTAAGAAAAAGGTAATGGCTTAGGTGTAACAAACTGGGGTGTAAACATTTTACCTATTCTTTTTATTAAAAATTTCATCATAATAAAAATATGTTTGAGCCAAAGTTTTAAACTTTTTATTAGCTGCTGCTGTCGTTTGTGTTTAACGCTGATCCGATCAAGTATTTAGTCGTGAACATGACAATAATATATAAAAAAATAGTTAAAACTGGTCATAATATGAGAGCTGCTAATAGATTTTTTGGAATAATGTATAGTTAAAAATATTAGATATAAATTCTATACCCGCATCCAATAGACTTGAATTTATTCAAAAAAAGAGTATTTTTATCATGACTGTTTATTATCAGATTTTTCTTTTTCTATGTAAATTGCCCATGTCATATATCTCCTTGAATATAATCTAATTGGTATTTTTGGAATCACTCAGTTATCCTGAGTATTACTTGTTATGTAGTGCTCTTTACAGTCACCATAACATGTTTGTGTATCGATAATTTGTAACCTGATTATTAATTTTAAGCATGTTCCTTATTATTGAAACATTTAAAAGTAAAAATTTACCGCATTTAAATTTAATTAAGAATAAAAACAAAAAACAGAATATTATGAACTAGAATTCTAACCCTTTGGTAATTTATGTTTTAAATAAAAGTTAATTCAATATGATAATATTAAATATATTTTTTGTAATTTAAATTCTCTGTCTGTTAAAAGTCTTAAAAATAGCAGCATGTGGAATGACGGCCTAAAAACAGAGATAAAGACGAAAAAATTTATATCTAGGTTTAAAATTATAGAAATTGTTGCCCGTGTCAAATGGATCTGGTTACGAATCACTTATTTTAGATAAAATCATTATTTATTCATTTGACAAGAGATTTCTAACTTTATCTATTTCCGAACTGTCTCTGAATTTTGAAATCTTGAAAACGTAAACGCAGTCATAACGCATATTTAGATTTGATGAATCGCTGAATTAGGGAACAAATGAGATACCCCTTCCTATAAGAAATGATGTTCGGTTAACCTAAATATTTGAATATTCTATGCTAATTATTTTATATAAAATACTTTCCAATTAGAAGAGACGTTTTGAACTGATCCTTTGCATCGGTATTTTAATATTTCTGTATTTACATGATATAAACATCCCAAAACCATATTGTGTTTAATGCGCTATATCATGAATGTTTAAAATTTTAAAATATATATTGTTTTGTAATTTATTTAGAGTATGGAAGCACTAAGTAAAAGTTAAGACTAACAAAAAAAAATTGATTTATCGTTATGCAACTACATCTATCATAATTTACGAAAATTTGGAATGAATTTGTTCAACCGATAGTTAGTATATTATAGATTATTTAAAACAGAGTAGTTTATCACGTTCTACACATTTTTTACTAAATTTTTAACTTCAAATAAGATAAAAACTTTCATATAGGTAGAAGAAAGTAGGAAATCGAACGGAGATGATCAATTTGGATCATTATAGGAATGTTACTTTTTGGTTATTAACTACTCTAGCCCAAATGTACTTGAATGAAACATAATGACTCATCTAGATTAAATAACATGCATACCTATTATAAGCAGAGTTTTAAAAAAAATCAATTACATTGCTAATTTTGTTACTTTTTACAAAAATGAGAATAGATATATTGCAGCATTTTTAAACATAATTTTGAGGTTATTAAATTTTCAATCATCCATGTGCTATATGTATTTTGGTCCTAATGAATGCTCATAAAATGATATCACACTGATAAATATTAAATCCTAACATTATTTTAAAAATCACGTATATGTGTATAATTTTCATGGGAATTAGTGCTACCAGCAAATGAACGATTAAAAGAGCTTCCAATCATAACAGGAACTATGACTCAACGTAGTATGGATAGTTCTCTTATACAAGTTTTAAATTCTAAACGAGAAGACATCTGTTTAAGATGGTACTAGAAATTATGCATTGGTACATATTGTAATCAAGGTGTTGATAATCTTTAAAGTATAGGATATCCTGTAATTCTAAAATCTAATCTTTTGTAAATTCGTGTGATCGCAATAAATGCTATAGAAATAATAATTTTCGCTTTTGCATTTTATCGAGAAATATATAATCCATCTATTTAATATCTAAAATAATTTTGTTACCTGAATAACTAAGCGAATTAAATTATTTATTCATAAGTGCTTTCTTAGGGTATCATTAATTCTGTTTTTCATTATTCAAAATATTTTAAAGTAGTTTGCATAGAGATCACATTTTGTTATACAGAATTCATATTTGGCTTTCTCGTACTATATTAAAGACATAATAACAATACTGTAAATCAGTCAATTTAAAAATAGATGATCCCTTAGTTTATTATATGGAAAAACTTGAAACTTTTATTGTGCCAAATGGGTAATATGTGTATATAAAATAAATAAAACTGTTCTTCCAATCTTTAAATAATAATCATTATAAAAATATCTATTTACCTCTTTAAATTTTTTATATAGAATTTTTACAAAATATAATGATATAAAATTCCTATAGATATATATAATCAAAGAATGCAAAGACAGTGTTAATAAAAATTTTAAAGCAGAGAACATATAGCTCTGCTGAAAAAGAAGATTCATTAATTTCAATATTTAGTTATATGATAGAAAGTGAAGTGAATTTTAAAAAGGCATTTTGGGGACTGAAACTAAAGTACGTATAGGAAGTTTCGCATGTTCGAACTGTTTACCCTGAATGTGTATAACGAGCAAATATTACTTATGTTTTGCATGGAATAGAATCGCTTATAATCCTAAAAATAAAAGATTGCTCATGTAAGTGGATTGAAACAATTAATTTCTTTTGATTTCATATTTGGAAATTAAAATATATTTTTTTCCTTATATCAATGGAAAGAAAAATGTAAAATGAAAAAAAACGAAAATTAGAACATTAATAGTGAAACTTTTACTTATTATTTGTCTATTTGAATCTAGGTATTAATATGTGAATCAGAAAATTCAGTGAAAAAATAGAAGTCTCGAAATGTGTCAAACATTTAGAACATAATTATGGATAAATAATCTCTTTGATTCATTATGCTTTAAATTTCTAATTCAAAAAGAATTTTAGATCAAACTACTGATTAAGTCGGGTATTTCAAATTTCTTGATCTCCAAGAATATTTTCTATTATTTTCGCAAGTTCATTCTCCCTATATTTATCTTCCAGTAAAACGGATCTAATCATGGAAAATTTCCTTTCATAATTCAAAAGTTCCGGAGTTTTTTTATTTTTGATAGCACAAGATTTTTTATACTCTGACAGAAATATTTATAAATTTACAATTTCATACCTTCTCTCGGTTTTCGGTTGTTTTTATTGTCTGATGAGGGTTCTTTACCCGTAAAATCTTCATTTTTCTCAACATTTACCTTATAAAACATATAGAACCATTGACAAAAATCCAAATTGTCCTTAAACCTTGACTTTGCTAGGGCATCATAAGGTATGTCCTTAAAGTGTTAATAGAGTTATAATAGTTGTACTCTATTTACCTGATACTTCGTAAAAGCCGACATAAGTAACTTCCAGTTTTGTATTCTTTGAACTTCATTATGTGCGTTTTGTTGTAGCTTTGACAAATCGATCGAACCTGGAAACATTTTTTCAAACACTGTACATAAAGCAACACCTTATGAAAAATAATAACGATAATAATAAATTGGAAACCGTCTCCAAAGTTTTCAATCTTTGTGTAATTCACTTCTAAAACCGAGTTTATCCAGTTGAAGATTTGATTTTTTGTGATAGGTTCTGTGCTAACAGATTTATAGAAATTTACAGCTTTCGTCATCGATCTTTCAGCTAGGAATATAGTTACTTATACGTCATCATAAACGTACAGGGCAGCCTTCTCTCTGACCCTAAGTCGGATAATACCAAAGTACTTATTAGGCTGATGTTTGAATTTATACTCACTTAAAATTAAAGTAGATTACATCGCTTCTTAAGTTTTTAAATATTCATTACAAAAATGTAACTTTATCTTTCTAAAAAATTATTGAAATTTTATAATCTTCTTCTATGAAGATTGATATTTAAAAAATATAATAACGTATTGAATATGGCTTTGATATCTTGAAATCCTTGTAAATCACTTCTTTTCCGATCAGTTAATAATCCGTATATAGTATGTAGCTAAATCTTGCTTATCAGAACTGAAAATAATATATATTACCGTATAACTGATTTTTTCAGTTACTATTCCCAATACAGATCTTTAAACCCATAACTGTAATATATATTAAGATGCATGAATTTATTGACAAATTTGTCGATTTAAAATATTCTAAAACAAAATTAAAAACTTAATAGACATAAAAAAATAAGTTTTTTTAATTCTAATTCCAGAAAAAATCAGGATAACGATCTATAAATCTCGTTGAAACGAGTTATATGAAATTTTATTTTGAACTTTATATCAGATATTATTAAACCTAAAAATTAATCCTTTTTAGAAAGTTAAAATATAATATTTTTTCGAATATTAATTCTAAGGTAGTAAGATAAATTTGTTACTTTTGTGTAAGAAGATATATGGACCTGAATTGATACCCACTTTTATATATGTATACATTTACAATATTTTCGAAATAGTAATATAATTTTTACAAAATTATAACAAAAATTTTAAACTTACATTCCCACCGAAAGATATTATTGAATATTTTTTAACTTCAGCGCTGCCAAATTAATCCATGTATAAAAAGTTTAATGGAATATATTACCTATTCATTTATATTAAAATCTATTAAAAAGTAATTATGTTATGAATTTGAATCTTATAAAAGATCTCCGGTACATTGGAAGG
>LDMZ01037501.1:0-17642 GCA_001455285.1 Sphaeromyxa zaharoni | reverse complement strand
TTTTTTCTTTAGGTCACTTGCAGTATATATGATACATTTGTACACTTTGTCCTTAAATTTCAGCAAACTCAAAATACCCGTTTGTTATTATTAATATAACAACCTCAATTTACTTATTGAACTGTATCATTTATTTTGATTCTTCATATTTGCCGATGATTGAATTATATTTTTATATTTTTTTATTTCGATTTTTAAAAACATGAATCATAAAACTAGAAAAATATGTTTCAAATTTCTTCCATTACAAAAATTGGTGAAAACAAATATTTTACATGGATCTTGGTACGTTATAATGAAAAATCATTTGAACGTTATAAAGCTTGTAAATAGAAAAACTTAAACTTTATTGAAATTAAAAAGTAGTTTTTTTTATATTTTTACGAAAAATTATATAATTAATCTAATTATTACACAAAACAAGATAATTATTTAAGGAATTGCATAAGGATTAGAGAGTTTGTATTAATCCTAGAGTAAATAAAGTATTCTGCATACAAAAATCCTGCTTTGCTTCCATTAATTTTACAAAATAATGTTAATAAAACCAATTCTTACCTTTCAAAGATAAAAAATTAGATTAATCTATTTCAACAAAATGATCAAACAAATGCATGAAGAAATATTTTAAAATCTAAATCTTCATAGTAAAATTAAGTAAAGGAATTATTGAAAAAAATCTAAATGATAATAATTCTATTATTTTATTAATCCATTCTCCGACTAAATTTTACATAGAAGACCCCTTAATACTATACCTATGCATGCGTATAAAATTTAATATTTTATTTGGGAAAACATATTTTCGCTAGAACTATTTAAATTTATGTTTTAGACGTAGTGTTTTTCCAACTGAGATTTTTTATTATCTAATCATTACTCAATTTAAAGAAGTTCATTGGTAGAAATATAATTAAGAGTCCCGTTATACTACACCGTTATATCATGGATGGAATCGAAATGCGTTACTGGTACCTTTTATTAAATGATTTTTACGTTCAATAATTTTTTAAGAGATTGAATTTGGGTAACAAATTCATTTAGCAATATTTCCTCTAAAAATAAAAATCGAAACTAAGAACATGATTTTTAGGCCCCGTTGTGAACACAGAAAGAATTAAATTCAATATGAAAGGAGAGCAAACATCCACGATTAAAGGGTGTTTTAGTACATAAATTATATTATAAAAAATAGCAAAGAGAACAAGATATGCATAAAAGGTTAAAGCTGTAAAAACTACTTTACATTTTTTTTTGTTTTATTTACAACTATAACAACACTAAAGGCAGAATAAGGGTAAGGTTCCCTTATAATGCAACAAACAACAACGCTTTCCAATCAGTCATAAGGAAGAAGGCTGAATTGCAGGCTGTATATTAGAGCTGATTTTTTCTTTTTCAATTTTCTCCGGAGGATCATCAGGATAGAGAACGGCCTGCATGATTCGTTTTCCAAGTAACGAAGTCCCATTTTCACAATCATGCTTATGATTCTTCACATCAGCAACATTGAATCCAATTTCACTCTGACTTAAATACTTTTCCAAATCACTTCTCCTGCAATGAGTGAAAGAAATTTTTGATCCAGGAAAATTCTTCTTGATATACCATGTCCTGACTATGTCTTCTTTAAATGACGTGGACTCTCTTGTAAGATCTATTTTCAGCTTAGCACGATCACCTTCAGGCTTATCAAACTTAAGCCCAATAAACCATCTTCTTACAAACTGATTTGTATCAGACGATGCTGGACCATAAGACGTAACATAGGGATGGGCAAGCTTGATGAGAATATTTTGCTCAAGCTTGACAACTAGGACGCGAATTTTGCTCTCAATGTAACCCGAAAAATCAGTGAGAGACTTAGGATCAACAGCTTCTGCAGTCAAAACAATGAAATTTATATACTTCAGAAAAAAATTATCTTTTGAAAAAATATCCTTCCACTTTAACTTGCCAAGGTGAACATCAGTAATTCTTCCCAATGCGTGTCTGAAGGAATCAACAATCAGGGATCTTGTTGAAAGGGTGATGTTATGCGTAGAGTTTTGTTCTGGATAGGTAGGAGTAACTACTGACATAATAGAGTTTTGGTCAGCAGCGCCATGAAACCATTGGGGAAATGTCATACAATTAGGTCCATACTTTATACGCTTTAGCAGAACCGGGTGCTCTTCCCACACCCAAACACTATATGCCAGAAAGAACTTCTCGAAGAGAGTTGACGGAAGCGCTTTGGGGTAAAGTTGACAAACTCTAGCAAGCATGATGGCCCATGTGATACCACCCAGGAACCCAAGAATGTTCGAATAAACGGCCTTGTTCTTGGCCCATAACTTCAAGGCATATAACACGACCCTGAAGTG
Organism: Sphaeromyxa zaharoni; assembly: GCA_001455285.1. Taxonomy (NCBI): domain Eukaryota; kingdom Metazoa; phylum Cnidaria; class Myxozoa; order Bivalvulida; family Sphaeromyxidae; genus Sphaeromyxa; species Sphaeromyxa zaharoni. The sequence continues at coordinate 15,276 of LDMZ01037501.1, read as the reverse complement.
AGAAGGGTTGGGAATTAAAGATAGAATCTTATCAGCAACAAGGAAACCATTAAGGCTACGAATGTCTCGAACATCCATATCCTTGAGTAAAGCAACATCGTTAAGATTCATGTCATCCGCCACGATCGCAGTCTTCAGCCGGCAGAACAGAAGATCGATATCAATTCCACAAAAGTTAAACTTCATAACGGGAACGAAGGCTTCTGTGATAACCCTCAAGTCCTTTACGTCACTACGAGCTTTCATAAACGTGGAGAAGGAAGCGTTAAATTCATGGCGAGTAACATGAATAGGAGCAATCATGACAGCATCAATATCGGAACCTGGTGAGTAGACACCAAGTCGGTACGACCCGAAGGTCCTGATGTGACCCCCAGCCCGTTTTGCGTCTTTGTCAGAGAATCGGCTCTTCGTTAATAGAGAAAAAATCCATGTCTTGACCAGCTTGTCAAGTTTGCTTAATATATGCATCGTCTTCTGCAGCTCTGATCTGGTTTGGAAAATTGAGCTTGACTGCAAACAATTGAAAAATCTCTTGTTCTGTATGAAATCAGACTCTTTAGGTTCATCCGAGTTCATGGGAGAAGTGATTCCATAGGTTCTATCAACTGAAACTTCCTTATGCGATGAAACCAAATGGTAAGATATGTAATCATTGTCGCCATTCTTTGGGCCACTTCCAGAACTAGGTGGACTGCAAGTGTCTCCGGTACTATTCTTTCTTTCAGTCATTGTTCTTAAACTTTTTTGAAAATTTCAAAATAAAATTTGAGAGTTATATCCAGTAAGAAGCAACGCGTCCTAACCTCAACAGCTGGAGTTAAATTGAAACAAAGCTCGCCGAGCCGCTTTTTATTCCTTTAATATTACCCGGGTTTAATACGCGTATATGGTCCGTGTATTTACCGCGATTAGTCAGGTCATTAATCCTGGCAGTTGATGAAATATCTAAGAAGAAAATGAATGGTTTGAAATAATTTAAACTGCTCACGTTTTAGGCTAAAGTTGCATAAAAAATATTAAAAAAATATTGCTTTCAGTAAAAGAAAGTTTAGTAGTTTAAATATCGGATGATAAAACAATGACACGTTAAAAAAGATGTTACCGCAACAATCTTTTATCTGGATTAAAAATTAAATGTATAAATTTTTCTAGAATACGTGTAAAGTCATTTAAGGATCTTTCATTATTTGTTATAATTATCATATACCTTAAAAGTGTATTTTTAAATAAAAGACCTTATAAAATATAACTTTTTTATCATAAATTAAGTTCATTTAAGTCTAAATGAATATTACACAATTCTAAAGCTTCGAACGCTGATTTCTGAATTGATCATAAAACAAAGCCCTCAATTGAAGCATCATTTTAGTACAAGAAAAATCAATATATATATATTAATTATTCAATTATTAGATATAATATATTTAATTTATAAATAAATAACCATTTTGATCTAGTCAATTAATAAAATAATTAGGTGATTTAAACAGATCTAACGTGTGTAGAGTACTTATATGCAAACATATTAATCATGACAAAAATATACTCTGCAATAAATCCTACATAAATTAACTGGAATAAATATTTTTTAATAATTGTTTACCCAATTCAAAGAAGTCTTAAATAAGGTTCTGAACGATAAAAACAAATAACATGAGTGTTTATTATGACAGGTAATTGTTTACAGGATTAGTTTGACGAAATGACACTAATTAAAAGATTAATAAAAATCCAGATGTTTGCATCTCATACTTTTTCGAACGGTGAAAAATATTTATGATTGGATTACGATAACAATTTCGAGGAAAAATTGAAAATTAAGGTGGGGATTAATAATCATGAAAGGAAAAACAATAATAAATGAAAATGTTAGCTATAAATAGCAGTCTTAAGCATTTTATTTTTTTTATATATTAAATTGTGAAAAAAATATAATTCATTTCATTTTTTAAATGAATCTAGCGCAGAAAATCCTTCAAATTAGCGGGACTAACTAAAAACAAAAAAATTTCTGAATTTTTTAGAAATTCAAAGCTGTTTTAAATAAAAAAATGTTCAAACACTATGTTTTAGTGAAAAAAACATAGAAAAAAATACTATTTTGGTAATAAAAATTGTTGAACGGGTATATCAAATTAAGAGTAGGAAATGATCATTTAAACGTACGTAATGATTTGTATCAATCAGATAGATAAAAGGATATTTATTGAAAATATAAATTTTATCCTTTACAGTAATTCAAATTTTAATGTAAGTGTTATGCAATGAATTTCATGGGAGGTTATTAAGTATATGAACGACGATTTAAATCTGTCAAAAACTGTGAACGTTTTAATAAATTTATTATGATTTAAGTATGTAATTTTAGCTACCTGGATAAACGTTGAACAAAAAAATTTATACGAATAAAATTAATGTTACAATGTCTTTTATATATATGTAGTAAAGAAATGTGGATTTTTATATCGGAATCATCTTGTTCAGATGTGCAAGGGAATTACAATTTTTGGTATTGTATTATACTTATTTTAAACAAAGATTTGATTTTTAGAATAATTTAGATCGTACGGTTAATTGATAAATCTTTATTAAGAACCATTATTCAGTGCTAGAATTTTTAAAACGAATGCTTGGAAAAAGGTCTACGATTCGGATTTTCAATCGATTATTTTATTAAAACTGGGCATGCATATGTTAATAAACTTCAAAACACCTCCAAGAAAATATAAAGAGACGATATATTCAATAAATTATAAATTTTGTTATGATCTGATTAAATCAGGAGCGGGAAAACGGATTAGACGACTTTATCAATTATTACTATACCATGGAATTAATAGAAAAAACGCGGTTATATGTATGAATCTAAATAAACAAGCCTTGACATAATTTAATTGAAATCAAGAGAAACCACCCAATTTTTCATGCTGTGTATGAAATATAATCGTATTTCTACTATTTTCGATGCAATTTTAACAATTTATCAAGATAAATTTTATAAATTTAGAACCAATTTGAATTTTTATTTTAAAATTTTAACCGGTAATTGATAAATCAAACTAGGTAATAAGATTTTAGGGAACAGTGATTTCGAATTATGTTTTATAGATTAAATACCATGAAATGATTGACCTCAAATTAGTAATATATATTCATGAAATATTTACAAACAGAAGGAAAAATCTTGGAGATATTGTCAGTGAAAATATATTATTATTGTATGCCTTAAAGAGAAAATCAGAGTATTCATGAGTTTCTCACGAAAACAAATACGTGGATGCAACAAATTATGCAAGGACCTTTGGATGCATTTATACAATTGCTGTTATGTAGAAGTGCCATTATATGAGTATTCAAAAAATATATATCGAGAAATTGTAAATTAGAAAAATTTTTAAGATTAAATTTGATCAAAATGTTAAATAACTTTTACTCCGCAGTTGAAGGCATCATAAAAACATGCAAAAATCTGTATGGTTTAATGAATGCATTTTTACCTCTTTGATGCATCGTATATACAGAAGTAGAACGTTCAATTGCTTATTAGATTGATAAAAGTTTGTACGATAATAACTGCTTTATTTTACTTGCTATATGTTATTATATTCATATACGGATGTAAAATTTTATGCAGATGATATATATATATATATATACACATAAATGATTTTATGAAAACGTTATATAGAATATCTTTAATTTTATCAGATGAATTCGTATTTTGTGACACTAATGCAGCAATAGGTTTATCATAAACTGAATGTTACTTCCTGTATATACTCTTAAAGTTTATTATTACTTGGATGGAGATACCGTTAAAAGCACGAAGTAGGCTACGTATATATATTTTCATTAACCAAACAATAATCTGCTCTTTGTGAAATTGGTTAATCATAGCGAGCATAATCATTTATTTTTAGCAAGAATAAACAAATAGGGTATTTCTTCTTGATTGAAGTCCCTCTTACCCTCTTAAAAAAACCCTGTTTGAACATTACCCGGAGTGCTATAAATCCAACTTATTTGTTATTTTAAAATAAAAAAAATTAGATGAATTTGAAATAAATTAATTAAAGATTATTTGTCAATAACCAGGCTTCATTAATCAAGAAATATTTAATCGACATAAATTTTGTAGAATCAAATCTTATATATCAAGAAAGCACAAAACGATCAATTAATGCAAATGATATTTTTATTTATATAGATAAATTTGTTATTTTAATAGTATGGTATATGTAATTAATACAAGTAAGCAGTAACAGGTTAGTTAAAAATAGATTAAACTTTACCTGAGATTTTTATAAAATTAAATAATAATACATTAACGTAAAGAACAGTCATGATTAAAAATGAAACATATTTGAATTAAAACCACCTTAATTATAAGAATTAATTATTTTTTTTATTTCTATTAAGGTTTATTAACATTTGATATACTAAATATTTGAAAAGTAACGTTTAAATTTTTATACGGAATAGTAAAATAGAAGCTTTGTTTGAATCTTCCTCAAATGAACAATAAAAATTTTGTAAAAGACAATATTTTATCAAAATGTTAATGCAAAAATTTATAAACAGATTGTTATTAATATTATATCCAGCGGTGTAATTAAAATCGTCTACCGTAAAACACAAGTTCGAATAGAATACTATTTGTCTTTAACCTTAAACAATCCATCACATCGTAAAATTTTGGTAAGGTCAGATTGATATTTTTATATTATAACATAAGAATTACTATCAAGGATCAAATACAAAATATACCATTCAAATAAGATTTTATTTTATATCTCAAATATTTAATATCTTCAGAAGCAAGCTGAATGCAATCAGTATGGTATATATATAAAGGAGTAATATAAATATATCTGCTTTATTAACTAATAGCTTAAAAAATTTATTATCCTTTCGTTTAACTAGTAATAAGAGTTATAATTTATCGAAGACAATGTATATGGGTTAAAAACGTAAACTACCCGCCAATTGAGTATTCTTATAAATATCTACGCTCTTATTAGAAAATCTAAAACATTCCAGTTCTAAACGGAAAAATTAACATGAATTATAATTTTTTAAAATTATTTTAGCATAAGAATACTTTTATACTAATATAAATGTGCATACTGTTCAAAGAGTTTGAAATCCCATTTATATAAATTTTAAAATTCAGAGTTTGTATGCAATGGTTTGATGCTAACATTATTTCTATATCGAGTAATTATGCAATTAAAATAAAAATGATCTTATTAAGTTCAGCTGTTTATGGACAGTTTTGATTTAATATGAATTTCCCAACATTTTGCACATTCATGTGCTATTTTTACTCTTGCCTGTGATCAAAAATAATGTTATTGAATTTAAATACATTTTATCTGTAATTAATGTAATGAAAAAAAACCATGGTTTTTATGTTTATGTTGATACTACCCATCTTGAATGCTTTGGGAAACAATTTTTATTTAAAATCTTATTTTTGATAAAATTGCCATATTTTTGAAATATTTATTTCAAAGAGTTGTATTTTATGTTTCAAAATAATTTTCACCAACTACATGCGCTCAAATATTATTTCTCTTTAATAATTTCGATTTTCCAAGTTATATACGCGTATAATCAAACATACATGCTTACGTCGATGCAGAAGATTTTTTCTATACGAAAGTAAATTTTAAAAATAAATATATATAAATAATGTATTAACTTCAATTTTTTATGAAAATTACTTCCGCTCTTGGCTTAAGCATGTCACATGGTAGAAATAATCCGTAAGTCTAGTGTTTATCATATGTACATGTATACTTACCGCTATTCTGGATTACAAAATAATAAATATTTTATTTGTACATACAAAAGTCACTCATATACATATAAAATCACATGTTCTCTATAAAAGTACATTATAAAATTTTTTATGATTTAGTTTGTTTTCTTGAATGAATGAGTCAATACAAGGATATATAAGGTTTAAAAAGAAAAAATTCATAACGATAGAAAATTTATTTCTGTAAATAAAACATCCTATGGTATGAAAAATAGCAAATATACCTATAAAAGCTTTAAATATTTCTAAAAAGAAATTATTACTAGGAGTGATAATGAAGGCAATAAATATTTTGTTCCTAGTATTGGAGAAATTATCTACCATAGTCCCAACGGCTTGAGATTACTTTTATAGAATATCATAACTCATAATTTTTTTTAAAATAAGTTTCATATATAATGTGCTTTTTAAGATATACTGTCGATTTCACCTTTTTGTTTACAGCAATGATTACCTATCCTCCTCTCTTTATTCGATAATTTTCTCATCTTTAGGAGGTTTTTCAGCATTTACTCTAACCATTTAATACTATTCTACTAAAAAGATGCCTCTTATATACTCAAAATTCATTTACCATTGAAATTGAATAAGGAACCTTTTCAATATTTATAAAAACGATTTTAAGTTTTAAAATCCGACAAAACTATTTTTTTTACCTTCTTAATACAAAATTTTCCCTTATTAGTTCATTATTGCTTTAAAAGAAAATGATTTCATATCCAAAAAAGAAAAAACAAGGCACTTCCGACACTGAAATTTTTATAGCTTATTTATTAGTCCGAATACATTCCACTCCAAATATTATCCCTATAATTCCATGTATATGTGTATGTTTCCCTTTTGGAAAAGCAAAGATTAAAAAATTTATACATAAACACAGTATAAAGAAGACAGATTTTCAAAAAAGCAGTGCGTTAGTGTTTTTACCCTTCCACTTATTGAATAAGAAAAAACCTTTATAATATCTCTCATCAATAATACTGAAAGATTGTAATCATAATATAAAATTTTTCATATTTGCCATTTTTAAGATTTATGCCCTTTAACAATTTTTCGATTTTATTTTCTGTCATGAAATATTAAAAACAAAATAATTTATTATTTTCTTGATCTTCATAATATTTTTTGTTTGTATTGTTATATATCATCTTTAAAGAATCAACTAGATATATATTACCAGGTTGAAGTAATTTAAAATATTTTTTGGTCTATATAAATTCATTTCTGTACTTAAATAGTTTGGAAAATTCAGAACAGGCCGTCTACTTGAAGTGAAATAAAAATCTAGAGAAAATGTAACTTTTTAAATCAAGAAAATCCCATGATATTAAGTTATCTGATTATTTATTTTTTTTAAAATTATTTTGACTTTTTATAACGTAAGCTTCATTTAATATTAAATTCTCATTTTTCATGATCATATATTGGGTTGGTAGCTATGTTCTTGGCGTTTGTTTGAATCAAAACTTTTCAAATAATATATTCTCTACTCCTTTCCCAAACTTTTTCCTAAGGTTTAACAAGATTCTCAATAACTTCTCGGTAGAGATCATTTGATTTTGTTTTGAAAAATTTATCTAACCAAGTTCTGAATTTTACGTTAATGTGAAACGAAACCCCATTCATAGATTTTAAAATTGATCAACAAATGTAAGTCTGTTGATGCCAAATCAGGCGAGTATATCGGATAAGGCAGAACCTCACAGCCGTGTGTTTGAATAGGTTCTTTGGTCATTTTAGTGACATGAGTGCAAGCATTCTCATACATTAAAAGAACATTGTACTTTCGATTAATTATTTTTTCCTAAATAGCCATTTTGAGTCTTTCCATCTGTTAAACATAAAGTTCTGCATTGAATGTTTGATTTCTTCCCAGCATTTCTTAATGAATAATCCTCTTCCACTACACACACTACATCGTTTTACGCGGATGGAGATCTTTTTGAACATGTCGTGTCACCTTTTTATTTTGGCTAAGCCATTCCTTGCATTGCTCCATGTAAATACAGACACCATTTTTCATGGCCACTAGCCATTGAATGAAGAAATCGTTAAATGTGTTTAAAAGTTGAGAGGTAAATAGCAAGCAGCCTATCAAAAATTGTAGCTTATTGATTTTTACGGTTATTACTGAAAGCATGAAGAGTCTACACCCAGCATTTTTTTACTTTTACCATTTAGTGAAGATGCTTCTCCGTAACTTGAAAGAGCAGTTCATTTTCATGAAAAAGTTGGTTTATTTACCCTTCGTCAAGTTCAGTTGGGCGGCCCGAGCGAGGCTCATTTTTGAACTAAGGAAACCGGTATCGAGCAGTTTTTTTGTCATTACACTTTTCCTATACACAGCACGAATATCACTGAAGCTTTTGCATTCGTCAACTTGATTAAATTCAAAGAGATGGACGTGTCGAAACTGCACATTTTTTTCCACTTGCCATTCCACTTCAATTCTCTTTTTTTAGCTATGGAGGAAAAAACCTTTACCTGCTCCTTATGTTTTCGGAGGCAGTTCAGTTAGGCGGGACTTACCTCCAGCCCGCTTTCGCGTCAGGTAAGGCGCTAGCCCGAGCTACCCAGCGCTCCCGGCAAGCAGTGCAGGATTTCCACCTACTAAAACAACCCCCATTACCTACCCATATACTAGGGCTACGCTACCTGATCAGGTCTTCGTTCTCTAAGTAGTTTTTGGAAGTGCTTAAAACTTATTCCTATCTTTGATTATTGATTTTTTTTAATATATGCTTGTATAATAAATTATTTTACTAAACTAAATCAACAGCTGCCGCAGTTCTTACTAATAAATTAATATTTTTACATGAATATTATTCAGGTGAAATATTATACAGTTGTATAAAACTGATAATAATTCTGTAAAATAGAGGTGTGTTTGTGTCTGTTGGACTGATTTTATCATTAGAACTAATGAATTATTTTTCAAATAGTTTATGATTAATTATTAGTTTTTTACACCGGATGTGCGTGGTCTCTAATTCTTTTCAGTGTTCAGTCGATATTCACTCAAGTTCTACAGTTAACATATAACATGGGATAACACAGGATATAGGTAATCTAACGGAAAAAATATTCTTAAATCACTCTTGTCGCATACTCTAGCTTCTTAACTGTAAAAGTTAACTTCGTGATACCGTATTTTTACGTAGGTTGTGATGACACATTTTCGAAATATTACCCTGTGGTGCCTTATATTGTCAAAACCGGTCCGGAGCATGTTGACATACATGGATTTGGATATTCCGTAATCCTTGTTCCCGAATATCCAATGGGAGGGTCTTTCCAAACCTCGGTCCAACATCCCTATAAACGGCTACACAGAAGAAAAATATTAATATGCCTAAATGACACGTACAAAACTACTAGTAAAAAATAATAATATCCGCCGCTTCGCCGCACTTTTAACATGTTATTTGTTGGAGGTATTCCGACATTATGCAGTTCCCCGATCAGATTTTAAAAATATCGATAGCATCTAGGTGCTGCACGATAATCCCTTTTAAATCTTAATTTTATTAATGTAAGATATGGTTCCTAACATCTGAACCTTTACTTATTCAGACATTTGAATAATTTGGTTGTCAATACGTTTCTATTATATAAAAAAATCAAAATTCACAGAGATCCAGACTATTATATTGAATATGAAATATGATCTTTGCAAACACAAAACTGCTAAATTTAATTTTTGTGGACAGAAATCAACAGTTATGTTAATGTTAAGGTAAAAAAAGAACAAAATCTGTTGAATTAAAAAAACTCAATATTATTGAAAAATATTTATTGATCATTGTCCGTTTTATCCTTTACCTTAATTTTAGTTTTCCAGTTTTACTAAATTCATCTTGCATATCGTTTGAAATTTTTAATCAGATGTAGTATATATCATGATTATCGGCATTGTTCATACTTGGTTTTATATTAGTTAAAGCACGAGAATAGACGGCTATGCGAAACCTTTTTATGTTCTTCTTCTACCCTGGAAAACTTAGATTTGTCGCAGTCTATTTCAACGATTTTTCTAAATTATCATAGTCAAAATCTTTTCAAAATGCGAATGGCTATAAAATCAGCTATTAATTTTTTTAAGACATTCCTTCCTTTGCAAGTATTTAACAAGGTGGCTTGAAGATTTCCATTAAATTCATCTTTACCTCCAGATATACTATCAAGGCTATTGACTACACTATACTTTACGAAAAGTTTTAATTTTATATTTTTACAAGCTTTCGGCAGTATATATAATGCATTTTTGACTCAAAGGCTTCATTGAAATTTTCTTGGACTAGTATTCTTTTGGACCGATTTGAACATAAAATTACTCATTTAGTGAGACCTAAAGTTTAATTTCGCTTCCAACTCATTGTAATATTATCGCATTTACGAAGGAAAACGCGGGACGGCTATATCTATAGTTTAATTTAGTTTCAATAATTATTTTATTTTCATGTAAATAAAATTGTCTTAAAGTGTGTGTGTATGTTCCACCGGCCGGATCATTCTCAGCTTTTAATTACTTCATGTAGTACAGGCAGGCTCATAGTAAGGGTCTAAGAATATGTTAAAAATAATGGCTAGTTTAGAATAACGCGTATAAATATTTCCACAGTCTGAAAATAATTCACTCTAGAATTGATGAATTGTACTGTCGTAAACCGACGGAGAATGAAGGTATAAAAGCTGCCTCGTGGCAGCCGTAGAGGACCGCCTTTTAGTTCTCAAACTAGTTAAGTAGTATTCTACTATGAGCAAGTATTTGTTTAAGCCACCGGCTGGGGATAAATGCCATTTAAATTTCTATCTCGTCAACGCGAGGCAACCCTATGAGGTTGCTACAGTACAGTTATTGACAAGCTAATGAAATTAAATATTTTTTGTTTCCTTTATGTTTTTAAATATTTGCGTACTGGTGAAACAGAATTGGTATAGAAAGAATATTTAAAATTTTTTTTATTCATCCATGCATTTTTTAGACTTTCATAAATTATTGTAAAGTTAATATATGTTTCCGAGATATCATGAACGTGCAAACTTTCCAATCACTGAAAAATTTTAATTTACATTAATCTGACGTGTTTCTACACACAACTACCGCTAAAAAGTTCTTATAATGGCTGAAGTTCGTATCTTCTTTTTTCTTCAAGGTGCAACAAAGTGAAAGTTGGTAAGCATTTTTTTATTCTCGTCCCGTCTGCATCATATACCTGATCAGCAGTAGAGGATTTTTCAAAAGAATCAATCGGATGATAATTTGAATATAATCACACCTTTAGTCATAGAAATTTTTTTCTCTAGTAATATTTGTTATAATCCTCTTAATTATAGGCGGAGTTTCGATATTTGGACAGAGGCCGACGGATACGACAGGAATCGTGAACCTGAATTAAATTATTCATTACATAATTTATATCTGCGTTTACAAAAATATTTATTTGTCTTGTTCCCCAACGTTATTTCAGAATCAAACCAACTAGCACTAAATTTACAATTCAAGGTTAGTATTAAATATTTATTTGGTTGTTTAGCTTTGGTCATGATCGTAGACGCATGAATCACAATATCTTCAGTAGCCTCTGCAAGTTACAACTTATGAAAAAGCTTTTTGATTACTTTGTACCTGTTTAGAAGTTATACTTTCAATTCAGTCTATCACAAAATGTTTTTTCAAATGTTATATTTTTCCCTCTATATTCCTAGTTAATCATTGTTTTTTCCTTTTGAAGTATTTTAACCAAATTCTCAAATTATAAGATTTATAAAGTAAAATTGTTATACGAAATTCTAATAAAATATTAAATTTAAATTTCATGTAAATAAAAATAATAATAATAATTATACAATCGATAATAGGGAAGAAGAAGAATTTATATGTAATAAAATATAGAAATTTAAAATATATTAACCTTTATTCTAATAGTTTCAGAGCCCATATATTTTTGTTCACTGAATAATTTTTCAAGCTTTAGTGATACTCCGGTTTGAAGAGTTCACTTGTATCCAAAGTTGCAAATAAGAAATTGATATACCAATTTGCTAAAAACCTACTTATCTAATCATTTTATTTCATTACACGTTTTTACATTTTATACTTAAAACTAGAATGACTAATTTAAGGTTCCAGAAATAAAAATTTTCATTTAGCACAAAAGATCAAAAATAGTTCATATTTTCTAAGTCTAATATTATTTTGCGTTTTGATATTGTTCAGAATTTGAAGCTTTATCTGAAATAAAATATATTTAATTCTAGTTTTCGAATTTTCAAACTTTGTTAAGTTTTTTTTACTTTGATAGGTTATAAAAATGACATGAATAAAAACAAAAAAGCAATTTTTTTAATATATGAAGATTTTTTATGATGAAATTGAAATAAATTCGTTTCATATTATGTACTCTTAAAAATAATCTAATCATAAGTTTTATTTTTAAATTTTTTATATCATTTATGCAATGTTTCTAACATTCTTTATTTAGCTAATGTTGAGATAATTTAGAAATAAAAAATAAAATAATTTTAAAAAATTTTCCAAAATTAATATCGTTATCTGAATTTAGATTGACAGGACTCTTTTAAAAATATTAATTTCAGGAATTATTTTCAATTTAATATTTTTTCTAGCGTCAGACCATTTTCATATCAGTTAAACAATAAATTAATTTCCTAGATTTCACCTAAAGTAAGTAGTTATCATACCTCTGTTTGATTCTAGTAGTTATATCATGGCTTTATTTCATATTTATTTACAAAGTTAATTTATTGCCTTTAAATAATTAACTCTGAAGTGGAGGCTCATTTTTAATGATGATTTATGGATCCAACATCTATGCTATTACCGTAATCCACACTTAATAAGTCCATAAAATTCCAAAATCAATGGATAGGACATAGATCCTAAGTTTTTTATTGAAAATGTTTCATTATCTGATTATTAATGTAAATAATTTGGTATTTGTTTCTATAAATAAATGGTATATCACTTACATACTTGGCAGGCTTCTTACTGAAACATTTACTTACTGTTGTATTGGTTCTCGTAAAATTGACATTCTGACGGGCTGATTAAAAGAATTACATATTTATTTGTTGCCTGAAATAATTTTGATCTCTCTTTCAATTTAGGTCCTAAAAAATATGTTACCCACTTTAAGAATAAGCTGAAAATGTCAAGTACATAATGCAGAATTTATCCGAGTTTTAAATTAATTTGTATGCTATATTGATCCAAATACTTTGAAAAAGTTGAAGAGATATTAAGTTTTATTTTTTTTAAGTATTTCCAATAACCAAGGAAAAACATTACCCTTATATCTAAAGTAATTATTCTACAATTTTCTGAATGACGTATCCTTGGTTGAATATTATTAACTTAGATGTGTAATGTTATTTTTTATAGTGTTCAAATTTGCTCAGAAAATATTAGCGGTCGATCAGGTTTCACCTGTATTCATCTATTTTTCCCAAAATATTTTTCAATGATCTTAATATTTTATTATCTTGGGAATTTTTGCATTCAAAACTATAAATAATGGATTCGTTTGTAAAATCAATTAAAATAAAAGAATTAAAGTATTTTAATTGATTTTAAAGCTTTGAAATAAACATTAATAAGTTCTTAGTTCTTAATATAGTTATTTACATGAAGATTTTTATCTAGAACAAAAAAACCAGAAAAAATTACACTTGGGAATAAATAAAATACTTTAGGCGTTTTCTAGTTAAAAACATAAAAAAATACTTTGATTAAAAAGGTATAATAAATGCAATGTTTTTAATTTCTAATAATATTTAATATTAACAATGCTATTTGATATAAATAATCGAATATATTTAAAGTAAATTTTCAAAACTAATTAAATAAAAATTGGGCGTATTATATTATTTGTGAATTCAAATATTTTGAATAAAACGTTTTTCAAAATCCATTATTTCGACATTTACGCCTAAAATTTAATAAATTTTAGAATATATTTCTGCTTCTATTAATTGAAATTATCAAAATTAAGGCTATGTTAAGAGTATTGATTATGATTTGATTTTTATTTAATATACATGTTAGATTATTATATTAGCTTATTCGGTTTTATACAAAAGTCATGGAGAACGATGTCAAAAAAATATCCTTGTATGGATATCGGTTGATGGATTGATATATAACTATCTAAATAATCGCAACGCTCCTTTTCTCTTTAATTTATCAAGGAGTGGAATATATTCTGTGGATGGAATGATGCCGAATTTTCCCTCTGTTACTTTACCAAACCATTTTTCTCTGGTTACTGGATATTATCCAGAAAGTCATGGCATTATAAACAATGAGTTTACCTATGATGGAAAGAAATTTGGCTATGTGAGTACCAGTAGCTACTGGTATGACGAATATAACTCTACCGTACCAATTTGGATTGCAAACGAAATGGCAGGGGATGGAAGAAGGTCAGCAGTAATGAATTGGGTTGGAAGTGCTACTCGTTATCAAGGAATACGACCCTCATTTCTTCATTTTTCACCTATAAACAGATCTACCGTTTTTATGTTAGAACTTATGTATGAAAAAATTATGTCGTGTGAATATAATTTGGTGATGGGATATATTCCAATAATTGATGAAATCGGTCATAAATATGGAGTTAAATCAGGGGAGTATTCTGACATCATACAAACAGTTGATGCTGAATTTAAAACTTTTTATAAGAAGCTAAGCGAGAACAATATGTTAGAAAGGGTATTACAACAAATTTTTTAAATAAATATGAAAAGGTATCTTTTCTTATAACTTCTGACCATGGGATGAGAGATTATTCCTCACATAACTTGTTATACTTATCCGATCATACGAATGAAGATTATGATGTAGTTTATGATGGCGTTTACGCTCTTTTAAGTACTAATGGGGATAAGGAACGAGCTAAAAAAGTCATATTGGATCTAAACACATCAAAGAATAAGAAATGGATTGCATATTTAAAGGAAGATGTTCCAAAAGAGTATCACTACTCAAACAATAAAAGAATTCCTGATATAGTAGTCATTGTAAAAGATGGATGGTGTGTAGTTGGTAAAAAATCTGGAAAAGATACGGTATGTATAAGCTTATGATTCATTTCATTCTGTACAAATAAAGTGATAAATGTGTAATGGATCAAAATAAAGATGTATAAAAAATACTTTCCCCAAACATGAATGTTTGGATATAATATAAAAAAAGTATTAAAATATAATTAAAAAAATATTTTCTTCTAATTTTAGAAACAATATAAATTGTGATTACATATCTTTTTCGTCAATCAAATATAAAACTTTAAGATCAGGGTTGCCACATTTAATGAAGGTTAAAATAGACGAATGATCTCCCTGCTACTAGAAATAAAAGCTTAGTCTCTTTGATTTCTTGCTTTGTTTTTGAAATTTTTTATGATTATTTTTAAGATATAATAATT
>LDMZ01037457.1:0-12487 GCA_001455285.1 Sphaeromyxa zaharoni | reverse complement strand
AATTTGTACTCTAACAAATGGAGAAAAATGGCCAATTGAATGCCTAGAGATATAAGCAAGTGGCATGTAGCAAAATAAAAAACGTGACTTTTTGTCTGTTTTGAACAGCTGCACAAATCCTGCACGTAGTATTACGGTTTTTCTGTTAGTGCTTATCGCATATTATTGTTTTTAACCAAAAAATTCATTTTAAGGGTTTTTGAAGAATATCTTTTAATAGATACAATATTGAGGGCTTTATTCTAACTCCTGGAATATTTTTAAGTGATTCTCTTCTCAAAACTTGGTATATACCATTTTATTTAGCATATTAAAGTCTCATACTACTAATGATTTATTTTATTAAAACTTTATCCTTTGAATTTTATTTAATCGATTGAAAGAACTGATTTTTGGTTCATCGAGCTTTGACGGTGTTAAATTTAATTTTATTTGTAAAGATAAATTTTTGATGACTTGAGAAAGCGGTCTAACCAAATTTAGAGGCTTTTCTCGGTGTTATTACTAATTTCTGAAGAATGGTATGAAAAAGTTGAAATAATTCAAATATTTCTCAGGTTGTAATTTATTGCAGATTATTATCCATAATACTCAAAAAGTACTTCTAGCTTTTATATATTCCATTCAAAATCTTTAATATCAATTAAAAAGAAAATTTAAAAAAAACAATACATACATATATCATAACTGTTGTACATTCCCGAGAAACTCCAGCGGATACATATACGCCGGAATGTGGCCTCGTGGGACTGCCTGATATAACATCGAATAATTAAAGTTGTTAACTATAATATATTATATATAAATATATATTCATTCTTATGGATAATCCAAGTAGCTACTCTTACGTACCACCGGCTGGACTTATGAGTCTTTATAATTTCTATGATCAATTCTCCCAGAAACCCTGGGAGAATACCACAATAACCTGAAACTGGTTATCGGGCAATCGATTTTTGCATGGCTCATCAGTTCCTCACACAGCATAGGAAATGTTTTCATAGGGTGATAGCAACGTAGGACTGATTATTTTGAATCATTAAATATTAAAAATCGACAGGGATCCTTATTTTGTCGATTACTGTTTACGTGTAAGCGTTAATGATGAGCGCTGTAATACTATATATTTTATCAAACATTTCCATTTATCAATAAACTAAACAATATATGCAGGTTCTCTCGGGCCGTTAAAATTTTTATAAAGATAATCTTCCAATATATTAAGTTTTATTAAACTAGATACATGTCAGATGATAGAAAGTAGTAAAAAACTTATTCTAAAATTCAATTTCGTTCAATCTAAGTAAAATATGACAGCAAAAGTAAAATTATGATGAAAATACTGACCATTTAACTATAAATCAATAATAATCAAACTTTTATTTACTTTTTATCGTATGCAAGCTATTTTGTAAAAATCCTTGCCAACGTATCTTGTTCATGTGTATGACCAAAAGTCGTGGTTAAACATCTATTCTATACTTCACTGTGTACAACAATCAAATGATGTGTGTGTATTATTATCTCCAATTGATTGGCAGAGATCCATTGGTGTCAATTCTAGCTTCAATATTTGTTCTTCATATTATTTCATTTTCTTCAGAATTTATCATACATTTTTTTTATGTTTTAAATAATTAATTTAAACAATCGCATAATCAAATTCATCAAAATGATTTCTACTATTACATGCCAAATACAGTATTTATTTAAATTTCACTCCTGTCTTCTGCAATTTGTCAAACTGGAGCTTTTATATAAATTCAGCTAAATTTTAAGCTCCATAATATATGCAGGGAAAAAGAAGGTGGAAAGCATTTTTCATTTAATTAAGATAGTTACGTGGACATAAAATTTTTTATACAAATACACATAATGATGTCTCCGAATAACACTTTTGTAGTCCCTTTCCAGATTTACTACGCAATAAAAATTTTCAAATATCTATTATTTAAAGCTCAAAAACCTTTGAGGCTCAATGTAGTATTAAGAGATCATGAAACTAATTTCCATGTTTCCACAGTAATTAAGTAATTGTCTTCAGGTGCTCTATGCCAAAATGTGGATGATCCATCTTTCATATGCTAGTAATCCGCTTTAGCTTTTCCAATTATTGCGAATATTCGTTCTTGTATCTTCCTAACATAAGATTAACAATTTATGGGAACCACATCGCGCTAAAAATCAACCATTAGTTTGAATATTCATATGAAACTTGAAATCAATCAACATAACCGGTTGACTTTTGGCGAGTTCATATCCATGAGATCTAATAAATTTTGAATTAAGATACATACACATTGATATACTAGATAATAATTATATAAGCTGATTGAAGCGAGTATTACTACACTTATATCACCCACTTTCATTTCATTATTAAAAAAGATAATCAAATAGTTACTTCGATTAAAATTAATTAATTGTTTATTTATAAAAACAAATTTTCTCAACTCTGGTGTTTTCCCTTTATAAAAAAATCAAAGATCTTAATATCTACAGAAAAAAGCATGTATTTTAATATCCAAACAAAAGACATACCTAAGTAGAAAATTATGAAAAAACCAAGAAACGGAATAAAAAAACGATTAACTTTATTATAACGTTAGCATTCAAATAGAATAAATTGAAAACCCATTTTAATAATATAAACATCTCTATGATACTTTATAAATGATGAAGCATTTATATTTTAACATATAGAATATAAACATTAAAAAAATAATTCTAAAATTTGAATTCTTTATATTTCTTTGATTTTGGTTCTTCCTTCTTTTTCTAAAAATAATCATAGAATATTACGTATAGTTTAAACTTTTGTTCTTGATGAAGTTACCGAACCAGATTCAGAATAAATTTCACTCATAACTCGTTGTTTATCCTTGGTAGAGTCGTCATAGCTTAAAAAAGTCAGTATTGGTGACAAAATTTGAAACTCTTGAGATTCATCTTCAACCGTTTCAGGAGGCGAATTAATAGGACTCAAGTGCATATCATCATCACCTTCAATTTTCTATAACATATATATTAATTTGTATTTATTTATTGTACTTCAGGATTTTCCTAAGCAGAATTACAATAAGTTTTATTAAAAATACCATATCATATGTGTGAGAAGTACCAACCAATCCACTAGAAGCATTTTCTTTCTTTTCCTTTATTATTGAATAAAGAGAATGGTCTTCATCCTTATCAGCCTTGTCTGAAACATCTTTTTGTTTTCTCAATTCTAATTTTTCAGGCATCTGGAAATCTGACGGTATAATGTTCTGAGTTGTCACAAATCCTCCAGGAGTTACAAAACTAGTTTGAATTAATAATATAAACAATAAAATACCCGGTTCCCGGAGTCATTAGGCCTGTGTGTTCAGTAGTTTCGTTCTGGACAGTTAAATCCTCCATCTATAAAAAAGTCAAAAATAAAAATTTATGCTCCAAATTCATATAATATATACAATTAAGCAACTACCTCTTCGTCATAATCATCTTCGGAAAGTTCCTCTTCTAGTTCTCCCCACAGAGATTTATCGACCTCGATTTCTTCAATATATACATCATTTTGCGCCGGTTGACCAAAAACATCCCCATATAACGGACGCCCCAGCTCATCAACAGGTGGTTTCCCCCATCCACCAGCATGATAGCCAAATGTAGCCCCCTATTACTAATTTAAAATGCAAAGTTAAATCTATGTTGACCTCTGGTATGGGTGCATTTAGACCGGGGATTCGAAGATTGGGGTATGAGGGTGGCGGACCATACCTTTGCATGGCGATCAACCAAGGAGGGGGAACGAGATGTTTATTCTAATAAAAATTTGAAATAAAATTTGGGCAAAATGCCACCATTCCAACAGGCATACCCAAAGAGATCCGAAGGTCATCTGATATATCCCCAGGTTTCTTAAGTTTAAGGTTAACTTCAAATTCCTTGCCCTATTTACTTTCAACAAATTTATAGAAAATTTTACCTCATAATACATGTCACCATGCATAGTCATCTTTGGTTTTGTTTGATACCTTAACAAATAATAACAAGTATTTGACAAAAAACTTGAAGAAGGCGTCATGTAACTTTTGGTAATCAATATCAACTTTACCTAGCTTAGGTCTTATACGCGATCTCATTTTAGCTCTTAGATTCTGGCTATCTTCTTTTGAATGGAAAGCTGATCTCATTTCCATAATTCCGGTTGCCTATTTGAATAAAAAAAAATTATCAAAAAATTTAAATTAAAATATGCTTCTAATAAATAAAAGATGCATCCACTCAGTATTTTCTAATACATCATTCGGAAGCAATTAATAAAAAGGTCATGGAACTACAACTCTCCATCCTGTATCTTTATAAAACAACTTTTGGTTATTATTTGAATAACCAGTGACATGTTATGTTAAGATCAACGATTGATGATGAAATATCTGTCTTATTTGAAACAGAAATAATTCCCATAATGCATCTTAAATTCCAATTTTTAAGAACTTACTACTACCAAAACCTTTAATAAGAACTTAATTCTAGATATTAAAGAATAAAATGTCGATAAAATTGCTATCACAAATGGATTTTTCATTGGCTATGCGTTGAGGTAGTTTAAACTTTCTTAATCGTTTTTCTACACGTTGGATTGATAAGAAATATATGTAATCAAACTGACTTCTTAAGTAAGCTAGTTTTTGTCTAGCTCTAAATCTAATTATTCATATAAAAATCTAAATATAATCTTGTATATTCATTGTTTCATTAGACGAATTAAACAAATATTTCTGATCCCAAGAAACCAAATTAATTTAAATAAACATGAAATTAAAATAAAAAAAATATTTTATTACCTATTACATTATAAGTCTTATAAACCTTTGAACGGTTAGCCTTCACTCATATATTCAAAACGTATAATAGTATTTACACAATTTCTTACACATCCCTATTCTTAATTTCTTCAATCCTTCTAATAAAAGTGATGTAAAATATTTTTAGCAATGTTTTGCTTACTGATTAACTTTAATTAAATATTCAAAGATTCTCTATTATAACACCTAAAATAACCGAAAACAAAGTAAAATAAAGATTTAATAAAAATTTTCCTAACCTATCTTCATCCTTTGAGAATAATATCATAATTTGAGCCATCATTTACATTAATCTATCCATGTTTCCATGTTCAGAAGAATAAGCCATCCTTTCATAGCATTGATGCAAAGGTTTAAAAAATTGTCTTAATATTTATATTATGAAAAATTTCCAGGTAGCATGGAGTTTCACTAAACGAAATTTTCATGCCTAATATACTAATAAATCAAAATTAAACAATTTTTTGAGGTTTCACTACAATATTGATAATATAAACCGTAAATAAAAGATTTAAGAGTACTTAGAAACTAGATTTAGACTATAAATTCAATCATGATTAACCCTTTCATATCCAATATTCCTATAATTCAACATTAAATCAGCCTTCTTAAGAATTTATGAGAGAGAAACATACACTTGAATTTGTATCAATCTTACCAAAATTCAGTTAGAGACTTAAATATAAATCGCAACAAATTATTAGGGAATTCTTATTCCATCCGGTAATTGCGTGTTAAGTACTTCTATTATTTATAAGCAGATGATTTAGTGTGATTTTCATATATGAAAGGGTTAAATCAAAATCACAAACTAAAACTAAAGTAGGATACCTTACCTTTATAAAATCAGGCAACTCGTATGGAGGTTTGACAAATCCACGTTTACCTTGTAAGTATTTTCGTTTGGCACACCAATGTCTGGGCACAGGAACCAAATTCCTGTAAGACTTGAGATGAATCAAAAGTCTAGCTTCTCTGCTGTTAGCATCATGCATTTCCACCACTTCAGGTCTTAAAACAACCTGCTTGAGCTGGGCAGTACTAATTCGGAATTTTTCCTTCAATTTGCGTCTTGAAAGCTTTACTGGCTCCAGGTTTGGCTTAAAAAATTAGATATAATCATTGCTAAGCTACATCATCCTCTTCAGCCAGGGTGGGAGGTTTGATATCTCCGAACTCGTCCATTGCCTTTATATAAAAATCAATAATCACAGAGAAGAGAGGTACCCCACTTGATATAGCCAATTTATTGATACTGCTTTCATCCATCTGTTCAATGCATAAATATATTATGATCATGTTTACTTTATAAGTCTCAAATATTTTGGAAAAATGAGCATAATTTGGATCCCACTTCTCCAATTCAATTTTATCAGAAACATATTCTATTTCAACGTTATCCTCTGATTTTGCATCCTAGGTAAATGTCATCTCCGTAAGAAATAAGGGAACCAAAATATCTTTAAATTCAATCTTAGTTTTCTTATTCCTCTTCTTACGTTTCCTTTTACCCTGAAACAATTTCATCTAAGGATAAAAATCCAACTTTAAACGCTCTAGGAATATAGTTATTATTTATTGATGAAGCTTGTCCATTAACCAATCCAACCTCTCCTCCCATGCCAGCCATTTTGTCGATAGTTTTGTTTCTCGGGATTTACAATATTTTCGTTTAATATCGGGGTCGTACGTGGCGTGAGTATTATAGTTGGCCATAATTGCTTTCATCTAGATGTTTCAGGTATTGTTGCCTTGAAACTCCGTTTTGTGAGTTCTTAATACATTTTGCGGAGATATTTGTAAGAAAATTGTTCCTGCTTTACCATCTGGTGATTATTATCAGAGACATCATAATTCAATTCTAAATCTTGTAGAACCTCGGTTTATTACAGCATGAAATCCGGTTGTGTCATACAATAACAAGCCCTTCAGTTACATTAGTGTAGAAAAATGTGCACTCTTTGAAGCCTATTTTAGTTTGTGCTTGAGGCGCTTATTATCTTTTTGGATAAAGTTTTTTCTCCACATAATTATTACTAGACTAGTTAGTTAATTTTAACAATTTTTTGACGTGGATGTGTAACAGAATAATTTGATTATATAAGAAAACTCCGGCTAGGATTGGATCCAACGATGAAATATCCCTTGGAGGGAATCGAAGTTGACTCGTCAGGGGTGCGAGTATTATTTTTGGAATAAAATTAGACTAAAGCATTCGCATCTACTATGTTACTCAGCCATTATTACAAATGTGATTACGGGGTTTTCTACTCTGCGGTTGGATCCTGCAATCCTTGTATTTTTATACCATAAATTTCGTGGATTAAGGGTAGACACTTCCATAGGTAATTATGATAATCTTTTACACATGCTATACTTTGTATTACGTGTGCTTAGTGCTTTAGTCTCTTATTTTGATTGAAAAGATTGGAAGCAGGACACGATGGCAAATTTTAAAGATTCGGTAAGTGTCAGTGATGTTTCCAGAAACTTACATACATGATTTCTGCCTTTCAATTAAAAAAGAATGGTCCTATCATTTTGTTTAAACTGTTAGAGACGTTTGTGGCGAAAATTGTTATATCTTTCAATTACTTTTACTAAATGCGTGTTCGTTGTGTATGTACCCGTTATCAAACCAAACACCTCCTGATTACATGTCAGATGACCTACCACTAGTCCAAACTAACTAAAACTCCTACTTCAGTCTACAGCATTCAATGTGTTACATACATATTTTAAAATGTTGCATAACATAACATTAAGGCATTTTAAAGCCTGATTACAAATTTTTCCACTAAATCGAATCGTATTTCTGGATATACTATATTTTTTAATATAAGTTTGCCAAAAACCAAATCCTTCTTGTACATTTTTAATAACAGAAAAGATATGCATATAAAGAGAGCTGCAATAGACATAATGTGGGCTGACTTTACTGTAATTTCAAAATTTCTTCAAAAGAAAAGGTAATCGTTTATAAAAATATCACTGTTACGTAATTCTTTTAAAACTGTTTTGAGTACAACATTAAATCCATCTCATTTTGGTTCAGAATTCAGTTTTTTATACATATTACTCATGATGGTTCCCAAAAGGTCTGATACAAATGAAATTTTAGAATATGGGAGTTTTTATCCCAAAAGGAATTATCTAAATATCAGAATCATATAATATTTTAATTTTGTTTGAATAAAGAAAAGATGAAAATATTTTAGCGGAAGTTAGTAAAGGAAACAAAACTATTATAAAGGAACTAGTATCCATTAAAAAAAGTAATAAATGAAATAATCAAAAATGTTCATTTGATGCATTTGGGACTGAAAGATAGGGGGATGAAATATATTCAATACTGTCTGATAAGATACTAACAGAGAAGTTCAAACATTTTTTAATATCGCAACCACCGACTATATAATTATTGGTAGCGAAGCTATTGTTCTCTAAAAAAAATAAATCTGAACTGAAATGGTGCTGTAATACCGAGGGTACATTGTTGATGAGGCCCGAGTATATAGCAGGGTAAAATTTTATCTTAGGAGAGAATAATTTTAGTATAGGTGCACGATTGAACTGTATTTACTGTTCTGGGTATTTTTATGGTTCATCTATGTAGTATTATTAGCAATTAACTGAATCGTAAAAATTAACATTTGTTTGCCATACATGTAATGTGTTATTTCGCTCTCGACTACATCTTAAAACCAAGGATCTATCATTTATCTTGAATGCTTCTCATTCTACTAAAATTTATTAAATTTATACATAAATGTAACGGTCAATCACTTTGTGACTTTCACCAATTCAGAAACCTGTTTTCGTGACAATTCAAATGAAAAAAAACTTTGAAATATAATAAATTATATCAATTAGGAAGATCAAGTTAAAGAAAATTTATTAAAAGGGTTATGAGATGCTTTGAATAATGAAGGAAACGAAATTAATACCCCTGATATCAGTTCTTTTCCCTTTACAAGGAGTCATATCCCACGCTCATAACAAAAAATAATTTTTAATAAACCTTTTCTATTCATCTTTATCCCTACTCAATATACCTACATATATTGAAAAATAATAAGTGATTATGTAACATATATCATGCTACGGTTATGTAATAGGTTGGCTAATCTCTCATGGCCTAGTGGGGTTAGGCCTTCGGAGTGGTATCTGAAGGTCGCG
The DNA here is from genome assembly GCA_001455285.1 of Sphaeromyxa zaharoni. Taxonomy (NCBI): domain Eukaryota; kingdom Metazoa; phylum Cnidaria; class Myxozoa; order Bivalvulida; family Sphaeromyxidae; genus Sphaeromyxa; species Sphaeromyxa zaharoni. The sequence goes on along the minus strand of LDMZ01037457.1, from coordinate 3,455 downwards.
AGTTCGAGTCTCTGCTTGGGCCAACTTATTACTGTTACAATTATGATGACAAGTTAGACAATACAAAACAATAATGTAGCTACCTACACATGAAAATTAACATGTAAAGGTATACATTTGTGTAACGATTTATGACGAAGATCATATTCCAACCGATTAATTATTAAGGTAAACGGCGACGTATATTAGTTTTCTCTTTTTTATCAGGTTTGATGGAGTTTAACAAAGGGTGAGTGCATATTCAATATTTAGTATTCTACTTATTTTACGTTTCAATAGAGTTTCAAAAATGAATAATTAGCTTTTTGGGTAACTTCATTGATCTAATTATAACAGAAAATTTTGAATTGAAATCCGTGTTGAGTAATCAAAATATGTTATCTATGCTATGATAAATTACCATTAAATAGCGTTTTCATGTTCTTAATTAGATATAAATTATAAAAATAAAAATAGGGAAGCTGAATGGTAAAAATAGAAACATGATATCGATATTTAAGATGACCATCAGATAATTATATTTTAGATATTGTATTTTTGATATATTTCATAATTAATAGACCCATGTTCCGTTGGAAGATAATAAAAACAGCATGAACTATTAAACATGCTCAAAATATCTGCTTAAGTAAATAATCTGGCTAATGAAACATTCTATATGTAGAAGTAGACACGAAGCTTATTTTTCCAGAAATAAACACAAATTAATCTTGAAAAATTTTAGGGAACATGGTAGTTCCATATAAAGCAATCTATCAATATTCCATTCCTGTCATAGCATTATAGGTAAATGAAACATGCATATTAGTAAAAATTATCAACAAAAATTGAAATAAAAGTTTTATCTTTAAGGACTGAGAAAATCTTAGCCACACCGTAGTACCTAACTTTCAATGACGGGAACCTTCCAATAATCTAAAGTAATAGGTTAATAAATATGTTAAAATATTATCTTAAAAAAATATTTTTTAACAGTGTTCCCTGAACATGATGAGGCAGATTATAATATCAATTAGACGGAATTATTCCATGGGAAAACGCAGTTTAGTTTGTTCTGAACTGGCGTCATCGCTTGTACCGAAACGCAGTTATTCGAGTATTTAACCTTTTAAAAGATAAAAATTAATTAAATTCAAAAATTCAAATTAAATAAGTCATTTTCAATTTGAGTATTTGGAAAGTATGACTGAATTGGAAGATTTTGAAAAGTTTTTTGACGCTGATTTGCTTCGTTATTCAAATATCACCGCAAAAGATGTTTACGATATTGCTTCAAGACACAGATTTCCGTATAACCAGGTGGGAGAAAGTGTAATCATAAACTTTTCCCATGCCTTGAGGTTAGAAGGCGTTGAAGAAAAATGTATATTTGTGGAAGCAAGATACCTATACATATACAAAGATTTTATTTCGAGTATCAAAGAGCCGACTGGTTTGACTTTAGATTATATGCAATATCTCATCAATGCACTTACAGATAAAATTAGAAGAAATGAATTATATATGAATAGTCTTCATGAAGAGTTGCAAACATTTGAGCTATCTTTTAAGATCTACTTGAAATATCACACCAGATACTTCCCCATAAGCGCAGAATAATTGCTTTAAAATCTGATTTAAAAAATTTTATTACTTAAATGCTATAAATTTTAATTCAACACCTATCAAATAAAACTTTATAATACCATTCATTCATTTTTTTCCTTAGCTATAGAGGAAAAAACCTTTACCTGCTCCTTTTGTTTTTGGACGCGGTTCAGTAAGACGGAACTTACCTCCAGCCCGCTTTCGCGTCAGGTTAGGCGTCAGCCAGAGCTTCCCAGCGCCCCCGGCAGGCCGTGTAAGGTTTACACTTAGTAAAACAACCCCCATTACCTACCCTTATACTAGGGCTACACTACCTTATCCGGCCTTCGTTCTCATACCTTTCATTCATCAGTTTTTATAGAGATTTAAAAATAATTTTTTATTTCCTTCAGATAAACTCAAATCTCAATTAATGACAAAAATGTTAAAAATCTTATTACTCTAATGAGACTATCATTATAGAATCTTCTTTTGTGATATTTTTACCAAGAATAAAATATCATTACTTCGATTTCGTTGATCTAAATCAATGGGCAATAAAAATATTTTTACAATAAATAGTCTAAAGATATTATCACTTCCTATTAATCTTAAACACATGAACTAGTCGTTGGTGTAATAATTCACACGTATATTTTTACAAACATCCAAATTTTGGATTGTATTACCTCTATTTTTAACTTTTATTTATACGAGCTTGTTCGTTTTCTTGGTATGATGTCGAATTTATCGGAAAAAATATATATTAATAAAGAAACCCGTTATTTTGAATAACTACCCAGATTAATTAATACTCTAACCTCATATGAGAGATTGAAAGTAATGTCCCATCTGCAACCATTATAATTATAACACAAGGTAAGTATAATATTCCAAGCAAGATCTTACAGACGTGTAAAAACTTATATATAAAACGATCTTTCAAGTATAAGAACCAAAATATATGGTTCAAATACATTTCATGTGGCATTACTCCGGAACTTAAACACATTAATTACAATTAAATGGTTTGATAGGTTTTTTTAAATATTCTAAAATAATGTTCGCTTACTTCATATTTGCCTATCGTGTTAACTAGCACAAGAATAAATAAGCTACATTATTACATAAATTTTAGAGGGAATGTTATTCTAAAAAAATATAAAATATATAAAAAAACGGTTTTACCTATTAATGTATTTCCTTTAATAATTTTGAGATATCGATACATTCAACGTGATCATTCATCATAGATATTATTTGCAGATAAAAATTCAAGCTATAAAGATTAATGATAGTGTAAAATTTCTGCCAGTTACGTATTTATCTAACATACAATTAGTAACCCCTCCGAACAACGGAATAGTACACATATGCTAAAAATGTGATTTATAGTCTGGCATTCTCGTAGGGTTTGCGAGAATGCCGCATGTAAAAATTATATAACGAGTAGTTTCCCGCAGAGGGCACGTATTTAAACATACTCATTTTAACTAAACTATGGAACGTCCGCCACCGCCCCCAACGCCCTTTTATGGTCGTACGAATGTTTACGACAATAGGTTTAATTTTGACAATAAACGAATGTATATGCAACAATAATCGTTTCTAATTACTCTAATTAGATAAATAATATCTATATTGTTCCACACCGCATTAAACGCTCGTCGCATCGAAGAAGTAGCACTTTTTTGAACGTTTTTGCCATTATATGACTTATTTAAAAATTATAAATTTTATTTCATTTACGGAGCAGATTCTAATAAAAAAATAGCCGCTACTTATTTAGTTTCTAAAACAACCTCTCAAGTTCTGATCAGTGTAAAAATATCTTTAACTGGTTCAGTGTCACATTTTTGTGAAAAATGGCATATTTTTACCTTTTATAA
>LDMZ01037447.1:0-10988 GCA_001455285.1 Sphaeromyxa zaharoni | reverse complement strand
TGACTACAGGCGGGCGGCGGATAGTTAGTTAATTAGTTTTTAAACTAATCAGTTAGTGTGACAGATAAATATGATAAAAATTAATATAAATCTAAAGATGGATTTCTTTTTTTATTATTAATCAAACATAAATCTAGTTATCATAATCAATGAGAATGATGAAGTTGCTTCTTTGACGCTAGTATTTCGGAGAAATCTGACTTAGGATGAGAGATTACAAGCAGCAACATATGACTTAGATTTGAATCTAAGGGGTTTATTCTCAAATTATTCTTAACAAAAATCATTCTGGAAAAGGTTTGTTTACACATATACGTGTTTCCAAACATGTAGAGAAACCTTAGGGTAAAATGTCTTAAATTTTTAAATTTTTCTTTTGGCAAGAACTTATAAAATGCAAGAAGTACTAATTTAAATTTATCCTTAATTAGGTCATTTCCTTTCAAATCGATTAGCTCTATTTTTAATGCAACTGTCCAATTGTCAACATCAGCTTTAAATGGGTTTTGGAAAAGTCTAATTTCATCTGCTGTTGAATCCAAATCGAAGAACCTCTCCAGAAACTGTTAGTTTAAATCTTGAATTACCTCACAAAAAAATGCCTCTGGGAATGGAGTGGTTGCTTCTGTCATCAATATTTTACTTTTCCCAAAGTGTGTTAAATTTTTACCTGTATTTGTTTCAAGAAAAGATCAACTTTGCATCTAAAGGCTTTAATGTAGGTATAAAAATCACAAATTAGGTTGTTTTCATCATGTAGGTTTAAGTTAAGATTATTAATTTGATTAGTAAAATCCGTGACAAAGGCCAATTTCCAAACCCACTCTTCATTAGAAATAATAGCTGAGGTTTTCCTTTACTTTCTAAACATTTAGAAATTTCATATCTTAATTCAAAAACTCTTGTTGGCAACTCTCCACAACTTAACCATCTTACCGCAGTATAGTAAGGGTAGACCTACAGATTCTCTGTCAGTTTCTGTCATTATTTCCCCAAATTGCCTTTGATTAAGCCCGTTTACTATTATTAAATTGACCATTTTAGTCACAGGAATCAAAACGCAGCTTAAGTCTACATATTTAGCACAGAGGTCCTGTTTGTGAATAATACAATAGAGAAAGATGGGTTCAAAAATTTTGTTCTCGTTGCATAATTTCTTCATTCATCCAATCAAAACTTTTTTCATTCCAATCATATTTCTTCCATCATCAACACTCAAGCAATGGAGGCGACTCTAATCCAAATTATATCGATCAAATAATTATTTTAACTCATTAAAGAGTCCTCTCCCGTACATGCGACATGCATGTTGTCAAGGAGACCAACTCTTGGGTCGCATTCAAATCTTCAACCACTCTTCTAATAAAAACAAACAGTTGAGAATTGTCACACATGTCAAGGGATTCATCCAATGCAAACGAAAAATGTCCAAATTTAATTGCATGGCTGGCAACTTGGTTTGTTACGTTTTGGCCCATGTCACCAATACGGAGTGCAACGGTATTTGCACTCAAAATTAAATTTTTAAGTTTCGAATTTTCCAGACCAAGTTCCTTCACCAACTTCAGCAAGAAATCTTTTACTATTTCTCTATCTGTAAAATGCTTCCCACGTTTAGCCAAAATATAGGCAATTTTATAACTCGCCTTTATTAAAGCTTCATTTTGAGGTTTTGTAAAAAAAGCCCTCTGAGCAACGACTTTTTTCTGTAATTCGCTAAGTTCTTCAGCACGAAAATTTCATTCTAGCTGTGAATATTTACTCTGGTTCTTACTTTGAAGTGACGATGCAGATTATACTCTTTAAACATAGGCACTGTTTCATAGCAAATAACACATAATGCTTTCTCATATGATTTTATGAAGAAGTATTTTAAACTCCATTCCTCCTGAAATCGTCGAAACTCATCTCCTATTTTTCTTTTTCTCGTCTTTGCCACTACTAATAAAACGCGGATAAATCGTAAATGCTTTTCTTTGACAAAAATATACTGCCTCGCAGCTTCAATAAATTATTAGAATTAAATTAAAAATATGTAAAATAACAATGAAATTTATTGAATAACTTACCCAATAAAGTACGAAATCGATTAACAAAACTTGATTTTAAAACAAAATTATTTTTTAAAAATTAAAGTTTTAAATGTATTTTAATTAATAAAGTATAAATAATTAATATCACGCTCTTAAAATCTTTCTAATTCGACGATTGAATAATTCGTTTACTAAAAGCCCATACTTCGCTCGAATTTTCAGAAAGTTTCACTGGGCGGAGTTTGGAGACTCCTGCGTTAAATGCATGAAGGTAGACTTATTTCGTCTTTTCATGTAATAAAATCAGAAATTTTTATTTTTAGCTGATTTTATCTGATGTTACTCAAAAATACTTTCGGATGGGGATATATTTGAAAAATTATTTTTTGTTAAAGTAAAGCGATAAAACGAAGCCTTAGCTGAAGATAAACACAACTAGCTGTTCCTCAGAAGGAGGATTTCCGCAATTTCATTCGTCAATTATTAAAAAAAAAGATAAAAAAACTGGATAGAGATTTTGTCAAAGAAAATTTAAACCTAACTATATAAAATTTATATACTATTTACTCTAAATAAAGCTACTATACTTGATTTTATTAAACAACAAACGTTTATAGACTATTTATCTAGGGGCGCCAAAGATGGTCCGGGTTTGAGAGTTTTTCGGTCCAAAAATGTAAGTTGGATGGGTGTTTCGTTTAGGTACAACATCATCTTTGAACGGGTTTTGCTAAATTAAATTAAAAAAATTCTCCCCACAAGAAAACATAAGCAGAAGAGGTACAATTATTGCTATATCGATTCTTTTGTTCTAAAAAGGGAGAGGGTGTTGAAGACAAATTTTGGCTCTTCTAGATAAGTTATGTAAAAATTTGAAAAACATTATTAATCGAAGGAGGTGGTTGAGCCTATACAGATTTAATGTACTGTTTAGGAATAAAAAACCAGTGTATCCGACATCAAAGGGTAATTTGGTTGTTGGTATGAAGCCGGGGGTTGTGAGTAACAAGATGAAGTAACGTCACCGAAATACAAAATATCTCGATCGTTCAATAATGAATTATTTATATGTGTATCAAGAGTATGTTCAACTTCTTTAATCGTGTCACTAGCGTTAACTGAATCAAAGTTGATGAAAATATCTGATGGATTATTTTGCTAAAGATTACTAATACAAGATAAAGCATTACTACCTTAAACGTAAATGCTGATTGCGTGCGCCTATGACCTGGAGTAAATGATGGTTTAGTTTGAGGACTGCGGGAACAAGCTGCGTAACTTAATATTGTTTGGATAAATATACCTAGTGGTTCAGATGCTTGGGGATATAACAAATCGTTGTTGTTGGGTCGAGCGCGAGGACGGGAACGAGGTGCAAAGCTAGTCTCAACTGGAAGTGTCGAGCTTACCTTTCTAAGAAAAACTTTTATAAGTAGGAATATGTAACCTCCTGTAACCAATACGCTCAGAATCAGGATTACACGGGTTCCTGTTTGATTTCGGAATTAAAGAATGCTTCTAAAATTTGTTATAACATTAAAAGGAAGCAAACAGGTTCTTCAGGTATAGGACAAGCAATGTTAGCTAGCTTAAACGCAGTCAACGCCACCTGGGAGATGTAGGGCCTCTCATCAGGATCAGGATTAAGTATAAATCCTACGAAAATATATATATAAAGGGGGACACATCAAACGTATCAGTTCTTGATACTCTAAAGGACATCCCTTATCATACGGAAAATTAAGGGTAGCATTTAGCATAGATGCCTGATTATCACCAAAAGGGGTTGCAAAATGAAATAATATATAAAAAACACAACCAAGCGCCTATAATGATATATATAAAAGAACAATTTACCAAACCCAAATATCAGATTTTATGGAAATCGATTTTCCATCAAATATGTTTATCATTTCTGGAGCCCGGTACGGTATTGTAGTATATCTAAAGACAACTTAGAACCAGTTTTATCATGTAGCAGTATACACAGAAACATAATACAAGGGAAATAAGTCTAATAAAAATTTATTACATACATTCCAAGAAATTTATCAGATTATTAGCTATAATTTTAGGATGAAATTCACCATTTTTAACCAACTTCAGAATTATACAAAAGTGAAATTAAAATATTACGCTAGAACAGAAAATAATGTTTAATTTTATATATGGCCTATGATTTATTTTGACTCACGCAAACATTAATTAGCAAAACACACATTGACTCTATTTTGGGAACATAGACTATTAAAAGAATATAAAAATTGAACGATTGTAAATTTTGAGTATAACATCAAATTCATGGATATATAACTACAAAAATGAAATAAACCTACTAAAAAATACTTTAATTTTGATGGAATAAAAAATATTAATATTAATACCTTCAGGAAAAACAAAATACATACATAAGGCAAAATATAATGTAAATTTAATTAAACCTGAAAAGAGGTAGTTAAATTTAATAGACTATAATATTTCTCAAAAAATGGTTAATAAAACTAAATTTTACGAGATAAAATGGGAATAAATTAAGATAAAATTAATCACTAAAAAGACACAATAAAAAATATGGTACAAATCTGTCACTAATAAAGTAAAATGGGTTATTTTCTCTATATAAGTTGGAATAAAAGTCAATCTTTAAAATGGTATCAAATCTTCTATAACCTATTCACTGTTTACTTTTCGACTAAAATATTAATAGAAAAGCTTTTCAGAACTAAAAAGAATTAAATGTTCTCTTTGTAATAAGCTTCTATGGTCGATAAACCTATCTCTTAGTAATAAAACCTCTCCAGACTTCTTTTTCGTTTACGACTGCGAGCATCATGTAAATTCCGTTTATGCTACGTTTTTTAAACAGAACGGTTGGTATTTAGCAATCTATCAGTCAGTTAGATTGGAACTGAAGAGAAATATAAAAACTGATAAGGCTCATACGAACCATTTCGAGAAATGCGAGCGAATCTACATTTTCATGAAAAATAGAGAATAAAATCTGAGCTGAACCAAAATTTATTTAATAAAATTCGTACTATTTAAATGTTAGCATTACGCTTCAATATACATACGAGAACAATTCATCTATCGATAAGTGAAAATTGCTAATTCAACCATGTTAAGCACATTAAAATAGATCAATACAGTTTTCGTTAAAAGAATACAAAACAAACTTTTAATAAAATTTTGTTTCATTTATTATAAAACATTCTTAGCTTTAGATTATATTTGTGCTATTACACACGAGTTGAAGAATGAATGTTTTAGTAAAATCATATAACAAAATTTAATGCTAAATCAAATAAACTATAACGATCAAATATAGCAAATTAACGATTTGATAAACCCTAAATCTCGCACAAATAGTTCATAGATGTATCTGTACTATTCTCTCTATAGCGACTGCTGTTGAAACCTAAAATGGATATTTCCGGAAAACTTATCTGTATATGGCTGCATCTTTCGAACGAAGGCATTTTATTATATTAATTTCAAACAAAATTAAACAAATCCGGTAAAAGAACACATATTCATTCATTTAACAAGCTATCACATATTTGTATATATAACATATTGTTTAATAACCATATAGATAAATTTAGAAAAATAATTCATTTATATAATGAAAATATATAGTAATCATAAACTAAGTATTTATAATAAAAAAATGTCAGTAAAAAATCATTTATTAAGAAAAAAGGATGAAATGATAGGATGTAATGTACTAAATTAGGATTACACAAAAATTCAACAACAATAATTGTTGATGGTATTAAAATGGATCATAAAAGGTAAGGAAAACCTTGCAATAATGCATATACGAAAATAGTCTTCAGGAGTATTTACATTAAAAACATACACTATAAATGAATATTGTTATCAATGTAGTTTCATATTTTTAAACAAAATCCTTAATTTTGAGATAAAATAGGTTAAATCATTGCTATTTTACGGACCATGGATGAGTCACTAACCTTAAAATATTGCAAAAAATTCTCAATGATAGGAAAAATGGATTCCGAACAGTAATCTCTAACATGAAGTTTCACAATTGATTTAGAATAAAAAGCATCTAAATAATTAATTTTTAATCCAAAAAATCAAATGAATATAGGGAATTAAGAAAAAGTAAAAAATACCTTTTATAGTTGTGATAATGATTATGAACGACATTTTGATTTGTTCAAAGAAGCTATAAATACATGTGTTTAAATTTAAAGAGCAGGTAAAAACATAAGATATATTATTGATAGGCACAAGATATATGAAATAGCTTAAAAAGTTGCATTAATTTGTAGTAAACGATTTCCGATCTAATGTTATATATATGATAAATCTTTAATGCTACAATTAATGCTTAAATACAATAGAAGTGATCAAAATTTAATATTTTCAAAAGAGATTGCACGGATGATCAACAAAAGAGTGTAATTAATTTTAATTATTTTTAATAAAGTTGATTAAAAATCAAACTTATCTGGATAATTTTTTATAATTCTTTTTTAAATGGATCAATCCTGAAAAATGATGATAATACCACATATAAACATTATTATTTTTTAATTTAAATGATAAATTATTACTTCTGAATTTGCTCCTTCAGTTCGTCCGGTGAAGTGGTTTCAATGCTAAACACTTTTGTAGTGGCGCTGCCAAAATCACAGATCACAAATCTATCTTGATGTAACAGTATGTTCTCTACTTTGATGTCCCGATGAGCAATAGGTGGATTATGATGATGAAGCGCTGCCACTGCCTGGCAAACATCAGTAATGATTCTGTTAATTTCTGCAATAGATAGCCTATGATCAGGTCGATTATTCATGAGTCGATATATATCAGTCCCTATTGATGGATCATAAAGGGGATCGCGTTTAAAAACCTGTACACTTTTCCATAAGAATGAGAAATTCACAGATTCCATCTTTAAGTCGGTTGATTTCATGTGTTATGAACGGAATAAAGTTTTCATGATCCCGGAACTTATTCTAATTATGAATTCAAACAAAGATCATCGATATAACCATGATAAAAATCTCCCTTTTGGCAGATTCAAACCCACTTTCATCGTTTGTGCAAAGTCTTTTGAGAGCAAACCTATTCTTGCTCTCAGACACGACCTGGAGGATCACAGCGAACCCTCCTTGAAGCCGCTTATTAAATAAAGACAGTTTTAACCTTCTGCAATGATTTTCTCAACCTCAAACTTTGATCCCTGGATAAAAAAAGCCTTTCCAACCCAATCCTCGCCGTCTTTCTTAAGGGAGGGCATGAAAAATTTGATAACACTAAATAATTATCCTAATGTTAAATACGACTCGAAATAAATACGTTCTGAAAAGGGACGAAACTCGTCGTGATGAATCGATTGCACATTTATGATGCTTTTCTCCATTATTTTTCGAATGTTTCTTACTAAAAAATTTTCTAATGCATAATGCTTTGAATTTCTTCATCAAAACGCCGTCTTCTTATCACTGCTGCGGCTTATTAATGGGAGCCTTGCAATTATCAGTAAAATTGATAACAAACTTTCTTAATAATCAATCTGGCTTCATTAATTATCATAGTTAATGGCCTTTCAATATCTAAGCACATTTTAATTATTTAAATGCTGAAGAAATCTTCTGGTTTGAATAAAATTACATAATTTTTTAAAAAAATGTCTACGAAATTAAAAGTTCATTGATAAAAAAATTATGAGAATATTCCCGTTATTTTATACTTGATCATCCTTTCCCTACTAACCCTGGTATTTCACAAAATTTGTCCCATAAGTGGTCCACCAAAAGACGCAGGAAATTCTCATGTAAAATCAAAGAAGCATATTCTGTTGTTTTATAGGTAGGAATTCCATGATTTAATACACCAAACTGTTTTTTTGCACCATATTTATGGCCCAGAATATTCAGGGTGGTGGCGGTTGCGCATTAAAATCATAAAATTTTACTTAAATAGATTGATTTTCTTATTTCATGTGATGTACCTCCAATTATCCACGTTGGGTTAGAAGTACTGCTAATTTTTGTTATAGCCCGTTCAAATGTATGAAAAAATTTCTGTATATTTAATCAAATTTATTTCCTAATGCAACCAATAGTAGGCTTACTTAAGTATGTATGTATAGTGTGACGGATCATATCATTCATAATAACCTAGGTGTATTAATCTTTTAATCCTTTCCCTTTATCGTTTTTCCTTTTTAATTTCGATTTAGTTTTTATTGCTGTAGTCCATGTCAGATTCAGGTTTACTTGGTACCCATTAATTGCATATAATTACTACACAATATTTTAGCATGAGTAATTTCAAGAATCTCCGTAATTTAAAAGATTAAATACCCATATTATTATTCATCAAAGATGTACTTTAAACGATGTATGAACGTATTTACTGTTGTTTTTTTAAATTCGGTATGATCCAGAAGTGAATAAAAAAATAAGTTTTGTAAGAAAAACTAAATCGAATATATAAGCTGAATTCAATAAAAAGGGAAAATTATCGTAGAAGAAATGGCTTAGTGAAAGTAATTGGTTAATATGGCTATGAAGTATACTAGTACTGGATGTAAGAGAGAAAATTTATTAAAAAAACTTTAAACGAATTTTTTGGGTTAATATTCAAGATTTACCTTAAATAATCAAAAAGTCTGTAACAAACTTTAACCTGAGAAGATTTTATCCTGGATATTAAATCTATATCATATTTAATACAATCTATTAGTTAATTCAAACGAATCTTTAAAATTAAGTTTAACAGAGATTAAATCTAGTAAAATATTACGACTAATTTCATGACGAGTAACTCATAATTTCTCACCAATATAAACTATGAATGGATGAATAGGGACTATTTGTCATCTTTCGACATCAAAAATAATCATATCACAATATTTACATATTCGAAAATAAAAATACAACGATCTTTTTACTTTAAATATCTTAAATGTTTAAAAACTCACCAATAAGGCTTATGCTACTCATATAACAACATTAAATATATTAAATTTCGTCTTTGATACACTCAAGAGCGTTAAATCATATAATTATTTTGTAACACTCATTAAAGAATTTTTTATCAAATATACAAAATATATCTCCTTTCCATCAATCAATCAAAGATTATTTATTTTTTAATTTATCAATAATATGAAAAAAATTGTTTAATTCTCTAAATAAAACTTAGAATAAACTAAGGTGTGAAATGTCTAGAATTTACGTAAAAATTATTCATATCATTTTATATCTGTATCAACTACTCAACAAAATATAAAAATACATCTAACATATTTTCTGGGATATTTGAAAAATGATCATTTTTACCCTTGTTCATAGTTTATAATTTCGATATCAAATGTGTTGTATCATATTATAGATTAATCTTTTAAACGGGGATCGAGTACCACTGATCCGAAAGGAAGGGGTTGCAAGTGACCCATATGGTATTGAATAACAATATTTTTGAAATGTTTGCATGAACCTGATAAAACATTATTCAAAAGTTATTAATGGACAAATTACAGGCGTACAAGTTATTTAATCGGTAAAAAGTCGAACATGTTGTAAGTTGAATAACAAAAACCTTACAATATACGCGATTTTAAATATAAGTTGCGTTTTTATTGGTTTCCCGCCTGAACCTATACCGCATTAGGCTCAGCCGCTATGTGATACTTAAATGGGTTATAACATAACATATTCTCAACTATCGCTTTCTGCAGCATACTAGTCTCCTCTCTTTATGAATGAAAATTTTATAATTTATGTAATGCAAAACATCGAAATTATCTATGGAGGTAATTACCATTTGGAGAACCGCCAGTTGTGGCTACAGTGGTGTGTTCGAGATTACTTGCATGTCTTACATAGTAATAAGATGATAGGTAATAAAGAAAATATCCTCTTCTACCAATGACATTTGGATCTTATAAAACACTAATGAACAATCAAGATAATTTATATGCAAATTATGCTACGAAAATAAATGGTTACTTTTCATTAATTTGAATTGATATTTCAATATTTAAATTTTAGCTTCATGCTTTGCGTTTGGCCGTGTTAACCTTAGAAAAATTAGTCTACTGTTGTTCTGGTAGTTGTGTTTCTTTTTAATGAATCGAAAATGGATATGTTCAAATTACTATGAATCTATGAAATTTTTTTAACTGGATACATGTATATAATAGTGGTTTTTAAAAGGTTTGTAAAGCACGGCCAATTTAATGGTATATCTAAACCATATTGCCAAATCTCAAATAACGAAGCCAAATGATTGGAGGATCTAAAATATTGTAGATTCATCAGGCAACTTTAGTGGTCCGTAAAGTTTAGAAGATTAATGAATAACCGTATTTACCTATAACTTAAAGCGATGGCTTATATAAAACTAAGAAACAACTTCAGAATCTGGAGAACCTCAAAATTCACACTTCAAACGCAAAAAAGTTTCCAAAAAATTGAAATAATTTCTAAAATATCAATGGTCTTTGCAAGTAAAACTCAGCTATGGAAATTCCTTAATCGATTTGAAAAGATTCTTTGTAATATCTAACTACTGAATTTGGAATAAATGATTCATTTAGGACTAAACAGTATTCTAAATATTATTTTTTTTAACTCTTAAAAAAGAATAGACAGAGATTATTAACTAAACTCGCGTTGGAGAAGTAAGGAATCACGAAACATTAAAAATTACTATATGGTAATATCTACGAATATAAAAAAGTAATATATCACAAAACCTAATAATAAGGCAATTACAATTATGGAGTAACACACAAGGTTATCTCCACTTTACATATAATTTACCGTCTTAGGATCTCTTAAGGACCTGTATGAAGATCATGCCCAAATACTCTTTCTAGATAATATAGGGCAGGGATGGCGAACCAGTGACCCACGAAGTTACAGAATATAGTACTGTACAGTAGTAAAGATGAAAATTTTTAAATAT